>JAQQZY010000024.1:22118229-22150342 GCA_030068375.1 Ostorhinchus rueppellii | reverse complement strand
CTTAGAACACAGGGTGGTTTCGCCCAAAATGCCTGAACGCTAAATACTTCCTCAAAGTTGCGCCAGGTCGTTTCCTACCAACCCCTCCAATGAAAGCCGACTGACGCCAAAACACGTCATTGGCAGTGAATGAGTTAATATATGGACTTTATACTTTATTAGCATTTACAAATAAACAAAAGATGCTGATTTCAGAGGAAAATCTTGAATATTGACTCTTCTGAATTTATTTTAATGAGCACATAATCCTGATCAATATACCTATAATCCATACCCAGCCCTAGAGTGGAGAAAGGCAGACGTACCTATATGCAGAGCAATGGACAGACCAATGGCTGACCACAGAGAGTAACGGCCTCCAACCCACTGAGAACAGGCAAACATGACATCACAGGGTCATTCAACCAATCAGAGCAAACGCTAACACAAATATGCATATCTGTTCTATGCATATGTTAATATGTATGTTAATAAAAACAGCAGAGGTCCCATTGGCTTTAAAAAGATTACAGGACTTTTAAAAGCGTTTTGCTTTCATTTGTAAAATGTTAAAAATGTATAAAAAAAAAAACAGGATCGAGAGTTAACAGACATTTATAAGATTCAAACTTTGACATGAATGCTTTGATTTTTAATATTTCTCTGTGACTGTCAGCTTATTCAGATCAAAGATGTCACAGAACAGCCAATTCAAGCAGTTCACACCAAAAACTCAACAAATGCCCTTTAAAGCCACACAACATGTGAACAGCACACTCAACAAACATACGACTTACATCCCAGAACTCAAACATGTTTGCTGTGTCGATGCCAAAATCCTTCACTTTGACCTGCAGAAGACACAGATAAATGAATCCGATTGTGTTGACTTGGTTTTAAAGTCTTTTTTGCAACAAAATATAAAAACATACAACATATTTATCTGACAACACAATGCGACCAGTTCTTCCTCTCTTTGTAACACTAACAGTTATCTAACCAATCATGTCGACTTGCGTTTAGACACTGTGCTTGTAAACACAGCGTAGAGGTCATTTACAGACACTCACTGCGTTGGTAGAAAGCGCCACAAAATGCTTGGCAACAGCAGAATTCTGTGAAAGACATGAAAAAGAAATCAGATGAAAATGATTCAACAGTACCGAGGCACCAAGTGAGCAACTAATATAGATTTAACTCTAGAAAAAAGCATAGTATTTGTCACGACAGGTTCACAGACTACACCTTTGCGTGGGCAGGCTGTCGGAAACCACAATCATCTACTTCCATCTGTAGGAAGTAATCCAATCACTTTCAAGAAAACAAGCTCACTCACATCATTGGCCGTCTGGAGGAACCAGTCCTTAGCAGACTCAGCGTTGGTGATGGTCTCCTGAGTGGTGAACGTCTGAAAAACATCAGAGAGAACAAAGTCAGCTATGAAAACCAACTGCTGCCTTTTTACACACATGTAGTTTAATTATACCAGTAACATCATCTGTCTTATACATCATTAAAGGGCACCAATTCCTTTTACTATGTAGAGCACAGTGTATTGCAAATTACAGACTTTAAATTTCAGATTTTTTTGTTCGACATTCACATTAATCCCATAAAAAGCTCATATAATGTTGTTAAAGTAGCAGGTAACATCATGTGATTGGTTATGAAAAAAAAGAAATAAAACCCAGATCAGGTGCAAAGAGGCACATAGTAGGTATTCCGCTGTACGCACCCAAGGAAATGCAAAAAGTTACAGTTAATGTGATGCAAAACCAGGTTTGATTCGTTGCATGCAATACAGAGGATTCCATTTTTGTTTCCTTTTCACAGGCTTTGTCATTATTTTTTAACTATAAGGACCAAAACTACTTAGTGAGGGTTTAAATATCATATTTGAGCTCAATTGACCACATTAACTGTGTGTTAAACAGCCTTTCAGGGAGCAAATATTATCCAATAAAAGCCCATGTTTACGCAACACTAAGATGCCAAATAGTACAATTGGTTTTAGACGTATGATAGTAAACAACACCTATAAAAACACATTTACACAGATGCAGTGGCGTTTAGGTGGGGTACATAATCGAGTATATGTGGATAAACATGGTAAAGTAATGCGATATGGAGACTCATTACTGTTTTTTTCTTTTTTCAGTTTGACTTTGTACCCCAGGGCCTCTGTATGCTACATATATCAAAGTCCAACAGCAAGAGGATAAACACAATGATAACCGGCTCATCGATCCACTCCTTAGCTCACTCAATGTACTTTGTCTGACCGTGTATTGTGCATATTTGTGCATGTGTTTCCTTCACCTTCGAGGCGATGATGAAGAGTGTGGTCTCTGCATTAAGCTGAGCGAGGGTCTTGGCCATGTGGGTCCCGTCGATGTTGGAGACAAACCAAACCTTGGGTCCGCCAGCAGAGTATGGCTTCAGAGCCTCTGTTACCATCAGTGGTCCCTGAAGGCAACACAGAAATAGTGACCCATGACATTCCCATGTTTTAATAAAAAAGCTCAGTCAGGCTCTTTGCAAATGTCTCGGCTTCCATGTGATGACATCTATAAGAATAAAGAAACTAAAGTGGTTGTTTCACTTCAAACACCAGTAACACCACAGTCCAAAGAGATGTGAATTACCTTCAATTACAGACGTATTACCCTATTAAATAAAATGAAACATTATATAAAATGAAGCATTAACATCAGTTATGTATGTGTAGATTGGGATGTCAGTTTTACAAATCCAAGTTAAACAACCTCCTAGAAAAGTTAAAAATGATCAACAAAGCTTCAATTTCAATTTCAGTCACATGATCACCCTTTTAACAATAACTATCATCCAGTGTCTGTAACAAACTAAAGGTTATAGTTGCATGCAGATTGAATTACTCCCAGAGGCTATTTTTTTTTTTTTTTTAATACGATGTCGTTCTGCTGTGACTCACAGCTCAAAGGTCTCCTGCTGCATTAACAGAACTACACACAGATCTGTATTTCTTCAGCTCGGGGACAAATACTATAACCACTTGAATCCCAATTCTCTAATTCTGTTACACATTTATGAGTCATGTTGCTTTGTGCTGTGGTTTGTAAAGTCTGAACGCTTCATGCTTGTACAGTGCAATATATGTCTTTTTTTTTCTAAATCATTTTAGGAATTTATCCAGTCTTTTTATAGCTTTTATATCTATAACATATAGGGGTTGTTTTCTTTTCGCTGCTGCTTTTAAAGGAATTCCCCTGTTTTATTTCTGTGCTGTGCATTTTAGAAATTTCGTTCTGTTACAGCATCTGAGATGTTTTTATTGAATAACTAAATCTAATTCTGATTCTGATTCATCTTAAGTGTAAAAGGGCGTTTCTTGATGTTTTGACGTGACATTTCACTGCTATTAGTGCTCCTGTGGCCCACTACATCTTTTCATGTTTTAGATGAAGCTTGAAACACAATGAGATGTGTAATCTGGCCTTTGAAAACACCAAAAGACAATAAAGACGCTTAATTATCTGTGACTATCAACTTTAAATAACTAACTCTGTTTAAAATGCATTTATTAAAAGGTACATTTACACCTAAAGACTCTTTACTCATCATATTTCTTTGATTTTGCTGAATTAAATAGGTTCTCTTTTTGATTTTATATTTATTGACTTGCTTTTGTTGTTTCTCCTGATGGATTGGATGCGTTTCTACATAACCCTTTTCTGAATATGCTCAAACTAGAAATGATCAGAAGACACTGAGAGCAACTGATAAAGTAGAGGTAAACAAAGCAGGAAATCTGAGGCCTTTGGCAGAGAGGACACATACCAGGTCAGAGCCTCCGATGCCGATGTTCACAACGTCAGTGATGGCTTTTCCGCTGAAGCCCTTCCACTCCCCGCTGCGTACTTTCTGTAAGCAGCACAAAGTAAAAGGTTTTGTTTCTAGCAGCAGTAACGTCGAGCAAAAATATGTAGCGTGTTGCTTAAACCACAAACACAGTACACACATGACAGAAAGCCTTCATCTTCTCCAACACTCGGTTGACCTCTGGCATCACGTCTTGACCGTCAACTTGGATGGGCGTGTTGGAGCGGTTCCGCAAGGCGATGTGAAGCACAGCACGACCCTGAAACGCACAAAACGCATGAGCAAAGCTACAAACACAGATATATATGGTGTCAGGTGTAAACAGATGCATCCAAAAAACACAAAGCCATGCAAGAAGCACTTCAGTCTGTTTCCTTAAATGCTCAATCATACAATGAAAAGATGACATGATATGCTGAATGCCTGAATTTGCATCTGTAAGTACTGATAATGTTACAAAATAATAAACATTAGTACATTTGTTTAAATTTTTCTTCAATAAGTCAAATATTAGTTTTCAGACATAATCCATTTTTAGGCACATTTTACTATAGATGATTGGCTCATGAATGAAATAATGCACAAATTACAAATCTCAGCCTCAACCAGTGGCTGTACTGAGTATTGCAGTATATCTGCTCCATAAATCAACAGGCAATGTCACTGAGGATAGTGTTATGCAACACATTGCTTCATGACCAGTGATTGTGTGAGTGGAAGGGGGAGGTTCCCTGCATGACTTGGCAGGACACACACAGGCATCAGTGAACTGGAGACTTAATCTGCTCTGTCACTGTGAGGCCAGCTTTTGTCTTGAGTCTGCACCTCCTGCATGCTTCACTACTCTGTCTTTGCAAATCTGTTTCTACCAGTCCTCAAAGATAACCGTTTTTTTCTCTGTGCTTTAATTTTACAATGAACACACAAAGGTTTGGGAAGGACTTAGGGGATGTGATGTTTTTTTTGTGTTATTTGACTAAAATGATGGACATTTCATAATCAAGCATTTATAGGGACCTTCATTGTTATAATATTCATTAAAAAAAAAAAAAAAAAAAAAAACATCAAGGGACTGTAAAACTTACATATTGATTGGATGTTTCCATTCCAATTTTGTCAATAAATAAACCCCAGTTTTGCCTCAGTTTCAGAAAAATATTTCACTTCAGACCATGAGAAAAAATGTCAGGTGGTGTTACTGTAGGTGCTGTGCCTTATAATTGTAACTAGAGAAGCACTCGGAGAGCGCAGACCTCCGCCAAGGCAGTGTTTGTACTTTCGTTCACTAGATGGCAATGAATGTACAGATCACCACCAAAATCTAATCATCTGTAGGATACCCCATTTCTGACAATCTGTGAAAATTTCATGAAAATCCATCCATAACTGTTTGAGTTATCTTGCTAACAGACAGACAGACAAACACTGGCAAAAACATAACCTCCTTAACGGAGGTCTAATGGTCTAATAGTTCTAGCATGGATCCAAAACAAAGACTCATATGATTGACCTTCAGCTGAAATTATGAAAATACAAACTCACACCTTAAGGTTTTAGAAAAGTAAGGAAATAAAGGAAGAGAAAGCTGATGTTTAAGGGTTTGTTTTATTTTGTTACATGTCTGTTTGTGTCATTTATCACTTGCAGGCCCTGTTAGCTGAAAGTACCCGACGCTGTCCTCTATTATAAACACATTACAGCCCTGATTGAATTTGTTTTCCACGACACAGCAATGTGATTAGACATTTAATAGTTCTCTTCAGGTTGTGGTTGTTACCTCCGTGAAGTTGATTTTTTCCCCAGAGAACATCTTCTCTCTGGCCTCCTCCACTCCCCTCGACTTTGCCTGTTAAACACAGAAGTGCAGTTAATACAAACACAATGGCACATTCAGAATATGTGCATGATATCTGTCCCTCCTGCTCATATCGCAATCTTCTGCCCTGAAACATGAAACAATGGGTGCCTTACTGTGTGCAACAGTATCCAGTATGTGCTAACCATGCCTGTTCTTTAGCAATCCTTCCTTGTAGTAAGAGGAAGAAATATTGTTCTTTGTGTGAACATACTTTTGCTACATTGCCACATTACCAAAGATGTTAACATGCGACAGTCAGTGATGGAGTTGAGAAATCTTTCTTTTTCAAGATTTAGTGTAAAAAACAAAAAGGAAAAAGTATCGGGCCTCAGCTGAACCTGCCTTTGCAGGAAACTAATGGCACTGTTTACAAGTGCCACATCTAATTAACATCTGGCAGGATGACAGTCATCAGCTCACGTGGAGAGATTGGATTTAAGAGTGCCTCAAGCGTTTTACCATTAACAGAGGGGCTTAAAGTTTATTACAGGTGACAGCTACAGCTTCAGCTATCCAGGTTATGTGTATACCTGCACTGTGTGTGTAACACATGCAAAACAGAATTTTGACTTTTTATTTAAAAAAAGAAAAAAAAAAAAAAGAAAAAGTTTTTTATTCAAAATCATTTTACAATTATCAAAGAGTTGCTACTTATTTTCTTATTTGATTATTGCAGTTGATTTTAACATCAGAAATATTATTTCACATCATATAAAAGTAATGAGGAAAGTCACTGAGAAATATTTTGTACAAAAATTAAATATCTATTACAACACATCTCAAAGAGAGCCTGAACAGAACGGTATAAAAGTATTTTTAACTTTATTATCCAAGGAACTGCTGAGACCTGTGTGGATATTCCCTTTTTAAAGACCTGCAGAAACACTGCTGCAAATATAAGAAAATGTGTTACCATGGCCACCAGCATGGACATGACATCCTCATTGATGAGATTCTTGGAGTAGTCCAGCAGGATGTCTCCATCGTCTGTCTCTAGGGTCGTGCTGTCAATTAGAAACACAATTAGCACAGAAAAACACACAACTAACACAGATTTTATTTCATTACAATACACCACTTTGTACTTTGAATGGGTGCAGAAATAAATATCTGGTGCAATATTATACATCACTGAGCATTTGGCGCTAAAGCTATCATTCAGTGCAATTATTTATTTTGATCATTAATCAAATAAAACTAACACTATAGTCACTTGAAACTGATTTACAACTAAAATATTTCTACTTTTTTATGTAAACTTTGGAGACTCTACTACACTTGTTCAACAGAAACCAACCATTTTAATGGTAGATTGATTATTTTTGTTAAGTTATTTGTCAAGCAGGGATACCAAATGTATCCATTATTTTATTTAACATTTAATGGTTATTGAATCAACAAAATAAGGATATCTGAAGGTATCGCTGTGTTTTTTGTTTGACAACGGATCTCAATGAACAGTTTGCTGCGGCTTAGTAAGAAACTGATGAGGTCTTTGGCTACAAGTATTTACACATTTAAAAGTGTAAAGAGACATATTACGGTCAAATCAATGTTATTTTAACCACATAGGGATGTCGTCCTATGTGGAATAAGGTGATTTTCACCGGTGCTAAGTGTTGTCTTTAAGGATGTGCTCCGTCGCACGTAGCCACCATGAATTAACCACAGACAGGAAGCGCATCGGCCTCCAGACAGCAGATGGGCAATAAAAAACAAACTGTTACGCATTTATTAACATTAATGTGAAACACATTGAAGCTGATGAAGCTGTCAAAACGAGGTAAGTGTTAATGTGCGGTTGTCAAGCTCGGCTATTTGAATTTTTTTTTGTCAGAAAACCCCCAAAACCCTGGTGCTGTACGGCATCCATTATCGGACAGGTCCCTGCAGGTCTCAGTTAGCGTAGTAGTACTTAATAACACTCATTCAAGGGAAGTTCAACAAGTTTCAGCTAGTGCTATTTAACACTAGCTTCAGACAGCGACTCTTAAAGACAGAGTACCTAACACATATTTTTAACAAGTAAAACGACGATCCCATACAGTAACTATCAGACCGTTAAATTGATAAAACTGATAGTGAACAAGGAAATGCAGGAGATAAAATCCTGGTACTGGAGCAGTTTCAACTCTGTCCGCTTGAGGATTTAAGAACTCCCTTCACAAAATGTTAGCTAGCATTAGCCGTATTAAAGTTTTACTTAATAGACTCAATATACATGAGACTAAACAAAGGAAATGTTGCTGTGTTAATCGTGGTAGTTATGTTAATCATTCTGTCAAATTAAAACACCACTGAATCACTTCACCAGGGCTACATTAGCACTA
Source organism: Ostorhinchus rueppellii (assembly GCA_030068375.1). Classification (NCBI taxonomy): domain Eukaryota; kingdom Metazoa; phylum Chordata; class Actinopteri; order Kurtiformes; family Apogonidae; genus Ostorhinchus; species Ostorhinchus rueppellii. The sequence continues at coordinate 22,142,314 of JAQQZY010000024.1, read as the reverse complement.
CTGTCCGATAATGGATCTTATGACATTAGCACGTGAGCTAGCATTAGCTAGGTTAGCTAACTCATTGTCAAAATCAGGCCTGCTCTCCGTTTTAAATATTTATAGACGGTAAGTGGTAGATTAAGGAGACGAGTTAAAGCAGGTGTGAAAGTACTGGTTGTGTTTGGGAATGTGTTGTAGAAACGCAGAAATGTGAAACTGTGACCTTGTGGGTTAACTCATAATGGCAGAGGAGGAATATTCATAGATGTAGATGCCCACCTGTGGAAGAGGATGCACAGCGAATAGAAAACAATCCGGTTAAAACGAATTAATGCCATAAAACAGGGTGTGTTACATGGATTAAATGGCTGCACCTGCAATCGCTAGGGGTCTATTTGGAAGGCCGAGCGGCTGTAATATCTGTCACGTCGGTGGTGAAAGTGCAACTCCGTCCGCATCACGCCCACCTCCTCCCATCCCCTCCTCGGGAACACCATGTCCGCTGTCAACCTCTGCATTTCAGCAAAATCCTCACCTAAATTTGCTGAATCTGTCCCCATCAGCGTCAAACATCTGCCTCATGTTGAGGCTCCCGGCGTTGGCTTTGTACCATTGCTCCAGCTTGGTGTAGTTGGGGTCGTTGGTCAGGGCCATGGCGGTGGCAGTGAGTCGGCGGTGATACTGGCGGTGGTCCCCGTGTTTCACTCCGACCTGTCTGGGGGAACTGGTCTCCTTGCGATGTTCAGAAGGAGATGTGTACAGAGCAGGATGGTGCTGCTACAGATCCGGCAGAGGGACGTGAGTTGGGTAGAACAGTCTGCGCCAATGAGGTGAGGCTCCGCCCCATGCATAGGCCCCGCCCATGCACGACATAGACAAAAATATGTGGACACCCTGCTCAAAATATCACATTAAAAATACAGGGGGAAAGTCTGCATTTAACCCCGCTACAGTAAATAAAAACTTATGTGAAGATTTATTTTTTATCACGATATAAAATAAGAAATAAACATAAGGGTTTAAAGGCATGAAGACAAAAAAAAAGTTTTTGGTTTTTACTAAACATTGCAATACAAGATAAATACAATGGAAGTACAGGTAAAAGAATAATAAAATGTCTTTTTACGTGATTTATAATGAAAAACAAGTCTGGTAAATCATATCTGATGTATTTCCTTTTTTTTTTTTTAGCCAACCCTTTCCTACATTTAGTAAATCACAGTACCTGAAAAACTGATACAACTAAAGAGTCAATTTTTCTATACTTGCATGTACTACTTATGCACTAGTAAAACTTAACTGAAACCAAAAATTAAAGACTTAAACTTAATAAAATCTCAGCATCAAGCAGTACTAATAAACTAAATTAATACTTGAAAGGAAAAAATATCTGCATGAACTTGTTCAGGTGAATTTCAGTATTAGCAAAATGTTTGTAATTGTGCAGTAAAATAGAAGCTGTCATTTTGTTATTGTATACGTTTACTAAGTACTGCTGAAATATGTCATGTTGTTCCTGCATGTGTTCAAGGTTGACCTCATTTGAACAATGTTGTATAATGTTGGTAGTTTAACCCACAACTTTGTCACTGTCTCGAGAGCTATGCATCTCAAGTCAACTTTTCCTTAGCTCACAAACAGGTTTTCACTTACTTTTTCTTATTTTTCATTTATCCAAGAAGAAACTTTAGTTGTCTTATAAAAAAGTGACCTTGAAATTCAGATTAAAGAAACACTTTATCCTTCAGTTTATCAAACCTAAAAATATGATTGGAATTAAACTGTTCTTTCCACTACATGTCAGATGTTATACTCCATACTCTTTACTCCTTTACATTTGTCTGACTGCTTTAGTTACAAGTTTAAAAAAAAAAAAAAAAAAAAAGATTTGACACCTATTGAAAATATCATGATTTTAAACTTTATAACAATTATAACTGTTACTGAACCACTGGTTTCAAATAGTTTTATCAAGTGTCATAAGAAAAAAGAAACAACAACCCTCAAACCACCCAATATAAGAGTGAAAACTCAATTAAAGAGCCAAAAACTGAAACAGATCAGTGTTTAACTTAATACTCACATTCAATGTAATGGGTTATATCTAACCAGGATATACTGTAGAGACTTTGTTTTACACCTACACTTTATATAATAACTAATTGTAGGCTCAGAACAGAGATGAGACAGAGGCAAGTACAAAGTAATGAACAACTGTTTATTATTTGCTCTTAATAAAAACCCCAGTCCACTGAGGCCCACAGAGGAGGACACCATGCTGGGTTCAAAGACAATACGTGGCCATGACTCCAGAGTGTTAAAGGAAGCCTGAAGCGAAAAGCAAACTCGCCCTCAGCCCGCCTGCTTTCCACCTCCTGATGCTCAGACCAGCTACTTCAGTTATTGCATCATCAACAATATTGGTAGGTTTTCTTTATACGCTCCACCTCACAATTACGTGGCAACAACAAATATGAGCATCATGTAGTGTTGATCAAATTTGGATACAACACGTGTCAGAACTTAATATTAAGAGCTAAAGGGCTTCCTTTAAAAATCTAGGAAAATGAGCCCAAATTTGGCCAGTGCCTTTCTGCAACAATTCAGACACTTTAGAACTGAGTGGTTCTGTAACTGCTTAGCCTCACAAAAAATGAACATGATTTTAATATTCCAAAAATCTAGAGAATCATCATTCTTGACTTTATTCTACAAATAAAGTAACCTGAAAAGGAAATAGAACTTCAGGTGGCCAGGGTTGGATTAACTCATTTATTTCAGTATGGATGTATTTAACTTCCATTGGAAATACAGCCCTAAACTGAAATTCAAAAAAGGTCTTAAACTAAATTTTAACTCTGAACCCATGTACAAGACAGTCCAACAAAAACAGTGAATTTTGTTTTAAGGCCTGGATCATGACAGTTTTGAATGTGTGTTGCCTATACATAAAAGGTGGCTGAACACATGAAAAATAAAAGTTACCAAAACTGCCCAATGTTAAACATGAACAGGAGCTCAAGCGTTTGGGACCTCTGATTAATCATTCAACCCTGACAGTACCATTTGTAATGCATGATTTGTTGAAAGCAAGTCTGTTTGCAAAAATGTACACACTTCATTTTTCATATGAAGGCTGAAAAGTTGAGAACCACTACTGACATAACAATAAATTCCCCTAAATGACCATCAAATAGTTTTTTTTTTAAAAATGAGGGAAAAAAATACAGTTCTGTCCTGGACTGGATGCCTGAACAAGGTTCCAAATTAGTTTGGACACATCAAGGAAAGTAAAAAGCTTTCAGCTATGTAATGACACCTATGCATCTCAGAAATGCTGTCCCGACTGCAGAACCACAACATCAGCAGATGCAGACAACACACCATGTCTGACAACACATCATGTATCTGCTGTCCTGAGACATGTCAGTTTGATTTCATCAGCTCCCTAGAAAATGTGCCTGTGTTGAATGAGTTATGGTTTACGGTCCTCTCCATACTGGCCTTCCATAGATGACTAATCTGTAGAAAAGTTGTTCCCTGAAGAAAAAATACTGCGTCAACAGTCTTAATTAGCAAAACTTATTTTGCCAATGGAGTTTTTTTTTTTTTTTTCTGGCAGTGTTTTGTCCCTGCAGAAAACTGCATTTGCTTCCAAGACTTGCCCCTTGGCAAAAAACTTTCCATGGAAACACAAATGGGAAGATTCATATGAAAAAGTCAGACTTCAAAAAACACCCAACAGGCCTGACTCCATCTACTAGGACTTTTAATGTACAGGGCAATTCTTACAGCGCCACCTCCTGGTACAAAAAAAAGCTTCATAGCCAGCATGAAGAGGAGGAATGATCACACAACCAAAACTACTTCAACATATTGTTTAAGTCCAGAAACTCTGACCTGTTGTGTTGTAGTTCAGCACTCTGTTTTGTTGTATCCAACTCAAGTTTTCTCAAGGCTCCCAAGAAAGCTCACATGGGTAAAACACATTAAGCCTTAATGCACAGAAGAGCTACTTAAACAGTGAGAAAACATATCCATTTATCAAGATTTTAAAAAGTCATGTGCACAAGTTCAACAACAGCAGTGTGCAATTCTACACAACAATCTCAAATCTCTCGTTTCCCATTACATATCTCTAAACTCTGATGCGATGTTAGCTTTTATTCTCTAGCATTAAGGCGAATCAAAAAAAAAAATTCTCTACATTTCCTGAGCATAATTAAGTACTTTAAAGGTAGCTTTGCATGTCAGGCTGACATCTTTGCACAAAATTGTAGTTTTTTTTTTCCATTCTGGAGTCAGAGCCGTGAAGCAGACATAGTTCTAGAAAAGCAACTTTACAGAACCAGACCTGGACCAAGAAAATATCAAGTAACTTAAGCTCTCAAACGCTAAACTGCTGAATAAGTGCTTGGATAAGAGCTAAAATATTTTGTTGGAAATCTAATAATAGTCATGTTGGCCTGCTTTTGTAATGTACAATATACCTTTAACTACTTCAACTTTTTGATACCAGGTCTGTGGAGAGCATTATTTTCAATCTATACGTTTAAGTGTTCTTGGCCTAAAGCCTGTGGGGGGTCAGTTATCAAGGAATTACAACAGAGTACAATCTCAGGACAGATCAACAACTAAAACAGCATTTCTCATTAACGTTGAAAAGTGCAACTGTTTACAATTTTCTGTCAAATCAAAACACCGAGTTTAAGTACTTAAATCATGCCAGGCCAAGATGGCATCAGATTATTCAGTCATAATTCAGACTCTATCCTTCGTAACCTCAAAGTAAGTATATAATATTGCTAGAAAACTATGTTGCTACACCCAGAAAGCTAGGCTGTTTTACTAGTCATTTATTTTCTTATTATACTTGACATCACTTTTGTATCTTCAGCGGGCCATCGACCACCATGCAGTGACATGGGACAAAGTTAGTGGCATCAAGTGGAGTTTTTTTTTTTTCCCCTCTTAAAAAAAGAAAAAAAAAAGTGGCAGACAAAATGAGCCCAGGTGATAATATGGCTTGTGTTGTTTCTTGTGGTGTGAAGTGAAAAACCTTTAAATTGGAGGAGTTAAGTTAAATTTCAAGAGCTATAAATTAGTGTGTATCATGAAGCAGCCCGACAACAAAATGAACATACTGTAAGAACATGAACATATCGAATATAGCTTCATGGAAAAGTGCAGTCACCTTCATCTGTCCTATCCAACCCACCATAAAAACAGCTAAAATAGATTTTAGTCCTAATCTGTGTATTTTACACTGCAGGTCTAACTCCCCATGCAGGTCTAGCACCTCAAAACTCACACTAATACCAAAGGGTCCATGAAGTAAACCACAGAAAAAGAAAACAGAACATTGATATTTGACCTATGCTCCATCGTATTACCCCAGTTTGTTTGTGGATTGGGAATAAAACTAGTAAAGAATACAGGTTGACTGACACTACCACCTTCCTACACAAAAGTCTGAATATGATATCAAACCTACATGTACAACATAACTATTCAGACTGACAAAAGAAAAAGTTAATGCGGAAGAGATTTCAGGTGCGAAAAGTCACAAGCAATGCCACTCGAGACAGGTGGGATAAGATGCGATAGTGAGCGGGCCGACTAGACAGACACGATGAGTCTATGTAGTAGAAAAATACATGTTTGAAAGGTGGGACTGAGACCCTGTGGGCTATTTTGGTGCTGAAGTTACAGGAAACACCCATCCCCCAAATAAAGCTATGTCAGTGAGCATCACAGCCAAATAACTCAAATAGACTAACAAAATATTATCAAATACAAGATTAGGAAAGGGGCAGGGAGAGAATTCATCCAACAAAACATTACCAACTTCTGTCTTGAAATGTATACAAAATTATTTCAACCGCCGGGAAATAATTTTGTAGAGATCTCAACATTTTGTATATTTTTCTGCGTTGTTGTTTCCACCCTTGAAAGATATGGAAAATAAGTTGCATTCAAGCAGTCTACCCCAGTGCTGGTGACAAATATACAACTAGTACATAATCTTCATTCGTTTAATTCAAAAAGTTGCAACCAAAACTCTTGTTTTCCCCGTTTAAGCGTGACAAAGTTGCACCTTTCTGTAGAACCTTCCTCCCATTGGGACTATGCAGCCACTTTGTTGTCCTTCTGAAAAGAAACAAACAAGACAGAAACAGAAACAAAACAAAACACTCATTAATTCATGGGTGTATTTATGTGCAGAACTAAACTCAAATCAACTCCGATATTATCCAAATTTTATCTGGTTTGAGAGCTTTTGGCCAAAGGTCAAGAGCTTAAACTGCATAAAATTTTTGACTATAAAATGTAAGCTCATTTCCTTCAGCATGTGTTCGGTATCAATTCATTTCCTTTCAAAAACCTGCTGAAATGTGCAGAATGCAAGCATTTTAGCCTGAAATTCAAGCAGTTAAAACATGTAAATAACCTGCTATGAGTTATTTACCCTGTATGCAGATAGGTCTGCAAACTCCCGTCCAGCCTGATTTCCTCTGTATCCACCCCGAAAGCCGCCTCCACTGCCCCCCTGTGGTGGGCCAAAGGACCCTCTGCTTGCTGGACGACCCCGACCTCCACGGAAGCCCATACCGCCACGGCCACGGTACCCTCCGCGGCCTCGGCTCTGGCGCAGAGGGATGCCAAATGTTTCAGCGTTCATCCGCCTCTCCTCTGCCCATGTCTGCCTCCGTTCCCTGCAGAGGATAAGACCGACGATGAGACAGAGTAGTGTTTACAGATACACTCGCCCTCCAGTGAAAACCTTTTTTTTTTTGCCATTTAATCACCAAGTGCATGAACAAAGTTACTGCACATATGCACCAAGGTTAACGTATATCACATCCTCCTGGTTTTACAGAGATGCTTCAACAATCATTTGCTACTTTCATCCTGCACACTGTAGTGCTCGATTTGGATTCAGTGCTCCACACTTCTCTCCAGGGCACATTATCTGACAAATGTCAATGACTGTTGCAAAATTTATATACAAATGTTTGAATCAATGTAGTCTAAACATGTGATCTTGCATCTTATTAAGGACCACAAATCTGAATTTGCTCAAAGAAATAAGACCAGATTCTGTATCATTTGTGCCATTTTCATATTCTGAAACATTTACCTTGGAAAACCTGACGCTCCAGACTTTTCATTTGCTTTCCTGATGAAAAAGGAAAAAAGAATTAACACAAGTGCTTAAAAGAAATGATAATTTTCAGTGCATGCAGTATGCACACAGTGACTGAATTAGACTGAATTATATATCACCTGGTATCGTCACAAGAGATGTTGTCAAAGAAAGACTTGGACTTGTCGTAGTAGCAGTTTGGACCAAGAGGGTCACACTCCTCATCCGCGTTGCCCTCGCTGTTCTGAGTTTCAACACCAGAGTCACCCTTGTCCTCTCCATTCACTGCTTTCTCAGGCTTCTCAGTCTTCTCGTCTAAGTGGTAAACAGAGGGTCTGAGTCACACTTCAGTGTTGAGAGAGAAATTCATATTCACACCAGGAGGTACTTCAGTATCATACACACCCTTTAGCTTCAGCTTGCTCTGAAACTCTCTGTCGATCTCCTCCTTGTTGAACTGGGCATTGGCGCTCTCAAAGTCAAAGTCCTTCTCGAACTTCATGGGGCCATCTCGGCGTACGTTGAATCGTCCTCTGCCACGGTGGCCACCTCCTCGCCCACGTCGGTTTGCCGGAGCACCAGCAGCTACTAAGGCACAGAATAAAGAACAGATTTTTAGTTGACTATGTGTAAAAAAAAGGTTTTAGACTGGAGTGCACAACAAAAACACATATGAATAAAATTAAGGGCAGGCCACACAAGAGGTAGTAAACAATGTGCACATCCACTATGATAGAAGACTTCTTGGTCTGTTTAAGGGTTAATTCGTTCTTTTTAAAGTGGTGTTATACGAGGTATCTGAAGTAGACGTTCCATGTTGAAGTACCATTGGTTTGGAGAAGGACACATGAAACTGAACAAGTTATACAACTTTTGAGTACCTATATTTCTTTAACCAAAAAAAAAAACCAAAAAAAAAAAAGACAGTAACTTTATCTTGCAGAACAAGAGCTACTGCTCTATCATTGCCTCGATCAGTTACTTTTTATGTTAATGTGTAATTTAGTTTTTTAATACGTTAGTTCAGATATACAATATACACAACAAGGTAACAGAATGAGGCAGCAGGAGACAAACACCCAGATTCTGAAAGATAAAGTAGCCGTGTTAGCCAAAGAAGTCTGGTGTCAGTTTATCCCATAAAAATAATTATCTTGTAAGGTAAGGCTGCAATACACATTGCAAGGGAGGTATTTTTGGGGTGGGTAACTTCTGCGCCAGTATTTCTGTCATCTCCAACCTGACCATCATCCACATGTTGAGTGCCTCATACAACCATACTTTAAAAAATCCAAACTAACCTTATAAACAAGTTAGCAAAGAGCCAAGTGCCATGAAATTACAGCTTGGCCTAAGATGTTAGCTACATATCTGTGTCACATGTCAAACATGGAGTAAATGCAGGAAACCATACAGTACTACTCAACGGCAGCACCACACCACAGGCAGCATTATCTGATATTCACTGCGAATGAAAACACTGTCTGAAAACAAAGAAACATCTCATATCGCCTTGAGTCTATTGACATGAACAGCATGTCAATCTGCACACACACCAAAAAAAAAAAAACATGTCAAAGAGGGATGAATAGGATATAGTAGTTGTAGATGAGTGAATGGGCTCCACTGTCCAAAAGGAAAGTTTGAAAGGCATGCAGAGTCTGAATGGTCATGGCTCTAGGCTGCTGAGGATGGGTCACAGAGCAGGGGGCGGGTGGGGTGGGAGTTTAACCTGTGGAACGTTTACTGGCATCCCTGCCTTCACCTCGCGCCTGTTCAGACTCTGGTTTGGGGACTTTCGGGACATCTGTGCCTGGAATTGCAGAGTCTTTTCAATACAACAGTCATGAGAGAGCAGCCCTGTCCTGTATCAGCAGTGACACTAGTCTCCTACCTTCAGACATAGGCACAACGGTTTCAAATGTGGGACCTCTGGAACAAAATGTTAACAAATCACAGTGTGGAAATGACTCTTTACTGTATGACAGCACAATTACTACAAAGGACTGTGCTGTATTCTGGCCCGAGGTCTCACCTGATTGGCTAAAGATAGAGTGGGTAAACCCTGCAGTGGTAGCCCTATCTACAGCACTGATGTGAGAGGCGGAGATGGTTCGAGGTGCAGGCCAGCCCTGGCTGCTGCGGCCCCCTCTGACAGTCTCACCCCTCCTGGCGTCCGCTCCATCCTGATGCTGGGTCTTCTGGCTTCCTTGACTGGTACTTGAAGGGGCTGTGCGAGCGTGAGCAGGACTCCTGCGTCCCAGGCCAGGAGCTGGAGCTGTGGTGGCGGCGGTTGGGGCAGACGGGGCTGTTTGCATCACCTGCTCCAGAGTGGGGCTCTTCCGTAAAGGGTCCAGGCTGGGGCTGCTGCGGCCTGGGAGAAAATGAGGACAAAGGCGGGTTCAATGGTTTACAACAGCTGCAAACTAGAACAATCATTAGTCAGCATCAATTGGACCAACACAGCATCAGACATGTCAGACATGCTGTATGAAAGGAAAACAAAACAGTACTCGTCAGTCAAGGTTCATCTTTGATACAAAAACTTTGCAAGATAACTGATTAACCTTAACGTAGACAAAGTTCTCCAAAAAAAGTTTCTAATTTTACAGTCTAAGGTCTCAGAGATAATTGCACTAAGCATGCAGGTTATTGTTAAGAACATGCAGAAGGAAATCTTGTATTTATTAATGAGCAACATTTGACACCAGATGAATTTCTAAAGATTAATCTCAGACATGTCTACAAGTCATTGTCTATCACAAATTATCAAATACATTAGGACAGGTGTAGTCTCAGAAATTTCAGCTACAGTAGTGAATCAGGAACTGCTTCATAGTTGCAAATGATTCTGAGAAGAGTTGATTTGATAAAATGCATGCATTTTTCTATTCTTCTCTTGTGTACTTCAGTCATACTTCAAAGTAAACTACATTGAGATGTCCATTAAATTTACACGTATTTGCCAGGACCTACTACAGAAACCTAACATCACACCACACACATCTTATGCAGTTCATCAGCACAGCATGAAACCTTTACATAGGATCTAAAAAGGAACACACCATGTTTCATACATTGCAGTCCCTCAGACTACTCCAGATATGGCAAGATTCAATCAAGTCACACAAGTTTACATTCATCTGTTAAATGAAGGGTAATAAACAAATGGCAAATTTAGAGAAGCACTCTATTTTTTCCAATATTACTTTAAATACATTTACCTTATAATTGTTTTAATAGAAATCAGAACAGAAATTTGATCAACAGAATCAGACTCAAAACTGAAAATATAACTGACCTTTGAAAGACACAGAAACTAAAGTCAAAATGTATTTAAAAATAAGTAAATAAATAAAACAGTTAGTCAAAGGAACTTTTTACAGTTTTGATTTTTCTTGTCAGTGAAATTGGTAAAGTTTGTTATTTGTTCAAAGACGTCACCCTTGTGCATGTGATTGAGACAGAAATTTAGTACCACTCAGTGTGGGGAATACACACAAATCAGTGATTCCTGGTCAACCTGTTTTCTACAGGATGTTACCTTCGGTTACAAGGGTACCCAGAGACCGCGAGTCAGAGGGGAGAGCCGAACCAATTGCACTGTTCTGAGTCTGGGTAGCGGCTGCGCTCGTGTGACTCACAAAGGAGGGCACTGACCGTCCTGTATGGGGAGGAATAGCAGGAATAGAGTATTGAAGGTAACAACACTCTCCGGTTCCTTCAGATGCACTGTGTAACCCTGTGTATCAATGGACATTCTCTGATGGACACTGGAGTAAAATAAAGTAGACTGTGTGAGATCCAAAGCTCTGCCAACTCACAGCACCACCTGAGCAATAAAAATGTCACACGAAGATAACCACAACTAAACTATTCAGCAGATTGGTGCATGGTTTTCTCATCGACGTGCTCCATTTCAGACATCAATCACCGGCTTAATTTCCATTGCTGAACCCCACAATAACAATGTTTATGGAATAGTTCAAAATTTTTTCCCCTTATTTCTGATTTAAAGGCCCAATCCCAATTCCTCCCTTAGCCCTAGGCTCTTGAAACAGAGCTACAAGGGGTAGGGGTTGAAACTAGAGGTCGATCGATCAATAGGCTGGCTGATTTAATCAGCTGATTTGCCATTTTTTAATCAAATGGCATTGGCTGATTTTCTTATTTGGTCGCGCCAATTTAAAGTCAGGCATATCTGTGGAATTGCTATTAGAATGTGGCGCGACGTTTCAGGAGTCAGCAGAGATAGCCTACAGGTAAGGCTTCAATTTTACATTTCAATATCCTAAAGTCGTATATTTGCTCTCATAAGTTGTAATCTGTGAAGTGTTGCTTCATTTAGCGAAAGGAGAAACGAATAGCATTTCAACTGCATTGGATATGTAGAATTCCTCTCGAAACGAAGCTATGTGTAGTCTTGTGGTCACGAGTGCGTTGGGAATGCGTTGACTATGCAAGCCCCCTCAACGCTGGTGACCACTATGTTCCAATCTAAACTATAGTAATGGACAATCTAAGTGAAAACTTAACAAAAGAGGACACAAAACTAACCTGTGAACGTTTTATAATACTGCCATCCCATGTCCATTTGTTTTCGTGATGTATACATGTTTGGTTTGATTGTGAACCAGAGATGGATCACACTGATGGTCTATAGTTCCTATTTCCGGTTTCCTGCACAGCATGCTGGGAGACGGAGTTTTATATTGTTGAAATGGAAATGTGAAAGTTCAAGGCATCGAAGTTCCACAGTGAAACTGTATAGCCTGAACATGTATTTTGCAGTTTTGAAGTAACTATCTGAAGTTGTCACATCATGGAAGTCTTCTTGTATTCTGTTAGTCTGTTAGTGTTTGCAGCACTAATATATTTTCATTTCATATTTATTTTTATGTTGATTATATATTGAATATTTCACACAAGAGTTGGTATTTATTTATTTGGTATTTGTTTATTTTATATTTATTTCATGTGTTGATTTTTTCAATGTTCAATTTTCAATAAATTGTGTTAAGTTTATAAGTGTTGTGCGTTCTCTTACTAGTATGATATTTTCGCATGCCAATTACGATGGCATAGCAGCCTTAAAAATTGGCAGCTCGTATCGGCCATCGGCTGACCTCTAAATATCGGTATCAGCTTTAGAAAAACCCATATTGGTCAACCTCGAGTTGAAACATTCCACTATGAAATGGGACAACACTTTGCGACCCATTACGTCATCAGCGGTCATCGATGCCACTATAAAACAGATGCGACAACTTTGTTTCTGTATATATTCACCATGCCATCAGCATCTGTAACTGTCTATTCCATGGGCTTTGCTCATCTTTTTACAGCTATTAACTATAAACCACAGAAATGCGATCTATAAACAGCATTAAACACTCAATCCAATTATTAAGTTGTTTACAAAGAAAGTACTTACATTTGTGTGTTTCTTTCTTCACTGCTGCATGTTTTGGTTGTGTTTACTTCCATCTTGCCAATGATTCGAACAGAATTACATGAAACTCCTCCTACCCCTTCATTCGTACTGTGGTCCTGGAAAATCTCCGTTCTGAGAGCAATACAGTCTTAGCCCTTCCCCTCTGTCTAATTGAGAATCGGGACAGCACTACCCCTTCATGTGAATACTCAAAACGGAGGGGGAGGGCCAAGGGGTGAATTGGGATTCAGCCAAAGATTCATTATTATACACGTCTGTCTCAGTCAGGACAGTTTACATTGTTATTTAAAGATTAAATAGCGAGAAAGGGCAAATACATCTTTTTTTTAACCAAATATTTCATTTCATAAATAAATACAAACATGTTAAGTGCACCACTCTGTACCTAGTTCTGCAATATTCTCATGTGTCACAAGATATCTAATGTAATCAAGACCGATTGGCACAGCCCTGCTGATAACCACGTCTGCACCTCACCGACTTAAATACATGCAGTGGAGGACACTGGATTCCTCTGCTTTGTATGTCAGCTTGATACCTTCTCAATACCCCGTCAGTTTTTGTGGCATGCATTACATGGTTCAGGAGCGATGGAGAGACCCTGAACCCTTGGATATCATGTCCAGCTGTGACTGCTTTATACCCAGACCAAACATGTAGCATCTTGCTTTCACAATATCTGTGCTTACCAACACCAACAGGCCCAAACTGAGGAGAAACCAAAGGGGCGGAGCTGAACTGGTTGTAGGCAGGAACTGGAGCCCGGTTGAAGAGGCCATATGAACCAGCAGATTGGAATGGGGTCGGGGCAGCTGCAGAAGCAGAGGAGGAACTGGAGCCCATGGATGACTGAGAAGAGAGGAGGGAGGGTTATTAAATAGTAAGCCACACTAATCATGATAAAATCATTGTATTACCTTTAAATTATGTTACGTCAACATTTACAGACAAATAAAAATGAGGATTAAATATAAACCTCAATTTATAGACTTTTTGCAGGTTTAAATAAATGAAATTTAAGACTTTTAAGACCTTTTGCTTGTCCATTTTTACTTGGCTTACACTGAGTTTTTAGATGCTGCTTTTCTAAAAACATAAGGTAACTGAATAATTAATATGCTAAGTTTTCCACCTAGGTAGCAAAAAATAAAGAGATGGAGCTATCAACTCCATCTCAAGCTTCAATGGTTTCATCTCTTCTTTTATGCCACCTAGATGTGAAATACTAATCACCAAATTAGGATTTGCAAAACAGTGTTAATGTACAAATTTTATATGTAGAGTTGGGTGCTTCTATGAAACTGGTATCTAAAAACAGGACAGAGGGGCTAACGATTCAAACAAGACAGACTGCCATGAAGCAAGTTTGGAAACACTGGGTCTATTTTATAAAATAAAAGTTTACTAAGATAAAAGAGAACTATTCTTCCAGATAAAACACATTTTTATACAAAAATATCTGCATGCAACACAGTGAAAAGGACATGAAAATTACACGCTACTATTTTTTCCGAATATCTTCTTATTCTCTCACAGGTACATTTTTTTGGGAATCAAACTAATAATGCAAAGCAGAGTGCTTCAAAAAAATGACTGCTGTAGCAAAATCACTCGCGATTTATGTGCATGTAAATAGGCAGGTTCCACATGTAACACCAGTGGACATGATGGGTTACACACGAAACTTGGAATGAGACTGATATTCATGAAAAACATGCATGTCTGGATTAGAAAAACCAATAGGATTGTCAAATTTAACACAGTGTCTTTATTTATAGTGGTATACAGGACCATTTCAAGCCCTATTTTCAAGATCAGTGCACTGACACGTAGGAAGCTTTTCCTGTCACAATTCGGGTCCTATTTTTGGCCCCAATACTTTATTAAAAATGTATTACTTTTGGGATGGCTTTAGAGCAAGAGGACAATTTTTTTGCATTTATCTGAGGTCATCATTAGGTACATCCTGGGGGGAAAATGTCTAAATTTCTCTTTTATTATAGGATCTAAAAAAAGTTGGCAAAGTGCCAGGTATCAAAATGAACCCAGTTTCATAGAAGCACCCAGTTGCAAAACTCATAAGCTTAAATTAATACTTAAGATATTGGTGTCCATGTAATAGTATGAGTATGCACCTGGACAATGGCAGGGTCCTGAGGCAGAGAACATGTTGGTTTGGGCGGCTCACACACAGTCAGGTCCTTGATATCACTGCCTCGGAAAATGATGTATTCGAAGGTGTCATCTCGAGGTGGAATGGGCCTGTCAGTGGGGCGGTCCTCAGTGCCAAAGGAACGTACTAAAAAGAAGAACACAATTTAAAATCAGCATCATAGGCCTTGTCACACTATATGAAATAGGTTTACGTCGTAGACCACAATGTATGAATTATGAAACTTATTTAATGAAATAAGTATTTGGGGACCCAAAACACTAGGATACAAAACCAACGTGCAATCTCCTCATCCAGTTCCACACAGACAAATGTGACAAGTTCACAAATATAAATATTTATGAAACTGTATATGAGCGTTTTTTACTTGTACAGTTGTATAAAATGACCACTATTAATGAGTTAGAAATTTACAGTCAGTATTATTTTTTCTAGAGATTTTGGAGACAATTGCACAATACAGCATCAATGGTGCACTTCAAGTTCTATCTTGAGTTTGAGTCGACAGAAAAATTCTAACAATTTATGCAAAGCAATAGAAACTCGTTCATTCTTCAGAACTTCCCCCACTTCATCTTACTGTATGAATTTTCATTCAAACTTTTATCAAGCTAGTCAGATCAGGCAGATATAAATTGTGTTGTAGGAATTTAAAGTTCACATTAATTACAAATAAGTTTTGACAATTATCATTTTTCGACACAATCCATGATGAGAACTGATAAAAGTTATGAATATAAGTGAGATGGCCTGTATTGACGTTACATAACGTTAACTATTCTCAGCTGGTAG
The DNA here is from genome assembly GCA_030068375.1 of Ostorhinchus rueppellii. Lineage (NCBI taxonomy): Eukaryota > Metazoa > Chordata > Actinopteri > Kurtiformes > Apogonidae > Ostorhinchus > Ostorhinchus rueppellii. The sequence continues at coordinate 22,126,765 of JAQQZY010000024.1, read as the reverse complement.
TGTTGAGTACATGACTGTTAACCTCTACTAAACCGACTCAGTCTGCTGTGCTTCTTAAAACGGATGAGACGAGCAAGACACATTTTTAATCAAAGTTTAACGTCAGAGGCTTTTGTTAGTAAACCAGGTGCTACGAGTGCGCACACAATGACGTCAGACGTTAAATCTGCCAGACCACAAGAAAACCCGGTAAACAAATCCTACTACCCACAAACTTCAAGTTACGGACGGTTATCATTATATCAACTCATCCTTTAACATGCAGTTTCTGCGTGCAGAGGCTGCTGCTGCTTGTTAGTACTTGCAACTACATACGGGTAGCTAACCAGCTAATACGAGCTGCAAGTTGGGAAGCTGACTCATGTTGCAAAGTCGTTTACAAATATTCCATTCAAGTAAATTGTGAAGTTACCAAAATCCCATTTTAGGAGGGTGTACTTCATAAATACTCTACCTTCTCATTTAATAGTAGGAACTTGACCAGTAGCTTTCTTGTCAAATATTTAGCATCCTAGCTTACAGCTTCATAATACAACGCTACGACTTAGAGCATTTTGGCTAATGCTATACGCTACGACTAGCCACTTCAGTAATGTTGCTGTTCCTAATTAAAATGCATGTATTCACGTCTTTGGCGTCTGTGCAGCAAGGTACGTCAGAGTCATTGTGATTTAGTAGTATTAAAAATGTCTTAAAACTCGTACAAGCATGATAAACACTAGCTTTTGCTAGTGTTGAAGCAGCATTAGCCAATTAGCCGTGTTACCTTTAGCAAGTGCGACAGTCGAGTTCTCGGTGTCAATAGTGTAAAGGATTCCTTCGTAGCGGATCTCGGCCTTCGAAATGAGGCTGATTTTGCTGCCGAGGTAAGGCGTTCCACCGCTCATTGTGTCTTCTAGATGTCTTGAGTCCTAACCGGGAGTAAACGGGACGGTCTTTCCGAACCGTGCGGTTATCAGTACGGATTTTACTCTAAATTTCTTCGGTTTGTGCTTTTCCCCCAAGTCGCTCTTCTCGCCGCTACAACATGGCTGCTACCTCAATCTCCATCGAACGTTTGTGAACGCGGGGGCTAACGGGAAATCATAATATCGCGCGTTTACGATTTGCTGTGGAAACTAGATCCAGACAGCATAGAAGAGCAACTACAAAAAGGAGCCGTTCAACAATTTTCAAGCCATTTAAACGAAATTACAGAAACTCCATACTCCAAGGTATGTAAACCTTCTTAAACTTTTAAAAAGTTACATAAAATATCATTATAATGTAAAAACGTAAAAGTTATCATTATGACTTGGAGACCTTTTTCCACAATAGCAGAACAATTTGACAACCATGAAGTATTTTTTTTCTTAGTCCTACATATCTGTGTTATAAAATTTACAACATAAATTATGCAGTGTCAGAATTATGAGATAATTTCTGTACATCTGGTGAGATCTAATATTGTGAAACGTTAAGTAAGCATTACAAGATAGAAAGTCATTATTCAACAGGACCTCATAATTACGATGAAAAAATAACCACTATAATAAATCTCATCCTTATAATATCGTAAGTTATTAAGAAACGTTAAGTTATAATTATGAGATAGCTTCATAAACCTCAATTTTTTTCAAAAAATGTTCTTGTACCTGTGGTTTGCTTTGTTTTCCACTACGGTATGTATATTTTCTTTTCTTTCTTTTTTTTTTTTTTGCCTATGATTGCATTGAATTACGCGTTATTGCACTGAATTGTATTGTTTTCATCAAACTTTCAAAAAGAACTGCGTGTTTTTAATATATATTTTGCATCATTAGTATTATCAAAGACAGATCAACTCAGAATGTACTTTCAGTATTCAAGGTAGATTATTAAATCCAATGTACGTTTCTAAAAAATAATTTACACTTAACTTTGCAGCAAAGTTCTTGCTATAATTTTGACTTTTAGAGTACCGTAAATATAAACAATAATAAATAGTTAATATACACATTTAAAATTATAAAGAAAATTCCAATGGGAATGACTCTTTGACCATCATGTGAATAGACTATTTATAATGTAAATCACAATGGAGTACAAATATGAACTTAGCCCATACATTTACACCATAGAATAACTGTGTATATACAATAATCTGCCACTGATAAGATTAAGTTACTGGCTGCATAAACAAAATAAAGAATGCATTCAGGTCAATGTGCATTACATGCAGTATATACCTGAATGTGTTATGAATAAGATCTATTCTGGTGGCTGTTTGTCTGTGCTCGAAAACAACACGGGTCCTCCGCGCATGCGTACATTCTAAAATACGATTTGCACAACGGTCCAACATCAAAGATGGCGGGAGCCTCCGACCCACTGGAGGACATGCTCTTCAATGAGGTGGATGAGAAAGCAGTTAGCGACTTAGTTGGCTCTCTGGAATCACAACTCGGCGATCGTAAGGCTCCCGCTGCTTCATATTCCGACGTGAAACGAGAGGAAGGTCCAACCGCTGTCAGCCAGTTCTCAGGGAAAGTGCGCGATCAAGTGGGGTCTCTGGAGCAGCCGCAACAAGGGCATCCAAAAGCGGGGTTAAACCAGGAACCCGCCGCTAATGAGCCGCTCTCCGGCAAAACCCTAACCTCCTCTACCTCCTCAATCGCCGCCGGGGCTGTAATAACCGCCGGAGCTAGTCTACAAACAGTTGGAGCATCTCCTTCTACTATTTCCGCCGTACCGGGACCCGTAACTTTGACCACTCAGTCCGCCGCTGCTAGCTTCCACAGGGCTGCTGCTGTCCTGGGTCCGAGTGCGGCTCCCAGCCCCAACATCGTACCAACTGCTGCGGAGGCTATCAGGACCGCTTCACCCGGATTACAAAGTTTAAACGGTAACGCTGGAGCTGTAAAGTTGGTGAACTCGCCCGCTGTCCCTGCCCAAACCGGAGCCAATACTGTTATAAGTACTGTCAGTGCTGGGAGCTCTGCTATTATCACTCCTATGGCTTCACAACCTAATTTTCCTGTACCTCAGTCCTCAGTGGCGTCTCCTACAATAGCTTTGCAGAGGCACCCCAGCCCAGTGGTCAGCGTCGCCCAGAATGGAGTAGACCCCAAGGGTGCCCAACTGGTGACTCAAGGTGCACCTTCCCCAACAGCCTCCACCTCTCAGGTCATGAACCACAGCAACCCTTTGATGCACACCAAGATGTTGGTGCCCAGCCAGCCAGTTTCTGCAAATTCTGTCATCCTGACAAGTACCCCACCACCTGCTGCAGTCCAGTCTCCCATCAGCCAAAGTGGGACCAGTACAGCTGCTGTCACACTGGCTGCTGCAGCCGGGGTGAAGCCTGCAGTCAATGGGGTTGGTCAGCCTACAGTAGCTGTTGTGAGGCCACCAGGTCCTCCTGTGGTGGCTACTTCCATTCAGCAACAAAGACCTGGGCTGGTGGCACCCAGTTCAACCCGGGCAGCTGCTCCTCAGCCTCCGCTGGCTGTCCGGCCCCAACAGCAGACCACCATCCAGTTGCCCCCTGGGTTCACCATGCCTGCTGGTGAGTGAACACACTACTGACACCAGTTCATCATCTCTGATGAGTCACCTGTTGTTGGTTGATGTCATCTTTTTGAATGCTGCATTTGTAGAACTGGACATAGGGGTGTGACATGGCCAAAATCTCATGGATGTGAGATGCTATAGGCACTTTTGATTAGTACATTTTATAGGGGAAAATATTTACTTTTCAAAATAACAATCAGATGAATTGATTATGAAAGTAAATAGTAGTTTCATTTAAAGGACTTTATAGCAACACTAACTCTTCATGTGTTTGACTGCTTAATATTGGCACTGTCAGTCAGACATGTGCTTAACCTCCACAGAAACACTAAAACACGCACCACCTAAAAATGAGTCGGGTGTGAAAAGGCCTTCTAAGTTTTAAGAGGCTCATGACACTTGTTATGTGGCATGTTGAAGAACCACCATTATATTTTATGTTGTCTTCATCCAGATTTGTACCCTGAATCTTTGCTATGCAGAGATGATAAGAAAATATTGTAAAGAGTATGATTTCAATGCAGTGAACCAAATGATAGAGCATTATATGAAGACATTTTTCTATCCTTGCATGATACATTTATCGTTATGCTGCACAGTCCCACTTAAACCGCTTACATGTACAATAAGATAATGGGAATTACAGTGCATTGGTTTGTTACATTTTTGAGTGTTACAAAAGGGTTCATGAGACCTTACCACCCATTTCACCAGGGTCTTTCTAAACTTTAGAAACTAGTTTCTATATGAGTAGTTTTCAGTAGCTCTCCTTGGAGTGACTGTGAGAATTAAGCAGACACCTGACGGTGTCAATATTCAACAGACAACCACAAAACAGACAACCACAAGAATAGTAACTTTTCTTATTATTTTCATCCTTAGGTCATCTGGTTATTCTGTTGAGAGAAAAAATTATAATTCTAAAAATAACAAATACACTGCACAAAAGCCATATGTCTCCAACATCTGTCTGCTACATCTTTAGTTAGAAAATATAATGAGTTAATCAGACAATGAAGAGCTTTTCCTCCTCCTTTAGGTATGGTTCTAGTTCGGACGGAGACAGGCCAGCTGGTTATGGTCCCCCAGCAGGTCCTCGCTCAGGCTCAGGCCAAGACACAGCAAGGTCAAACAGTGGCCAACATCACCCAAAGACCTTCAACACCGACAGCTGGGGCCACCATCCGGGTCAGCACTGCCAGTCCGGTATGTTTGAATTTACACAGTAGTTTGATTACATCACAGACCTGTCTGCTGGAAGTGGATGCATGGAAGAGGAGTGCAGGAAAGGAAAACATTTATTATATTGTCTTTGTCCAGGATATGTCATATCTGTTCTTCTCTGTGCATCCATAAGGTTTTAGTGTAGATTTAGATCAACAATTATACCCCTGTCCCAAGCTGAAGTCTCACCTCTGTCTATGTTTACATCTGCTTATAGTTTCAAAAACAGAGGCCTGTATTATCAGGTACAGGGGCTGACGGGAATGGATGGACAGCCTTACTACACTTTTGTTTGCTCTTTCACAACTATTTATGATAGAAAGATGAATGATACTTCATTTTGCAGGGAATAATGAGCACTTTTAGTTAAGTGATTGGAAAAAAAATGTTTTAACTTAATTTTCCTTGCTTAAAAATAGTAAAAAGCCCTTGGTAAGGGATAGACAGAAAATGAACGTCTGTTTTTGACCACTTTATAAAACCTGCCTTTAAGTATGGTTCCAATTTTCATCAAATTTTAAGATCTTTACTGTTGGTCTTCTAGTGTGTCTATTTTGAAAATCAGTAAACAGCTAGTATTTGTTCAGTATATAAGGGCATAAAATAGCAAGAGTTTTGCTAAGTGTTTTAGTAACGGATGGTCACAGCCATTATGGTATACAGATGGACAAGGAGAATAATTACAAGTTTCAATTTTTTCTTCAGCATATTTATTTGCATCTATAATATTTACAAATTCAGATATGTTAATAAAGTCATTAAAAACATTATAACATATTTATCTCAGTTTTAGATATTTGTAACCACTGTAAAAACAGTAGTAAAAGATTTTTAAACTGACATTACAACTTGACTTGCAACTTATCACAAGTATAATATAGGTCCAGTAGAAGAGGATCAAAGTTATGCTTTGAATTGCACTGATGGACAAAGAATGCAAACATATTATTTATGCTGAATATAATGCTATCTACGTATTTTTAAAAGTATGTAAGTAAAAGTAAAGAAGTATTTTCTTAAAAATAATACTTGTACTGGACACTAGAAGTAATGTACTTGCAAAATATATGTGTTCAAAAGGTGATGTTAAAATCTATTGTTTGATCTAGATGTTAACCGTCCCTTGGCCAGCCCTTTATTTACACGAACCTTGATAAATCATTACTATTACTACTACTACTTTTACTGTTACTACTACTGCTGCTACTACTACTACTACTACTACTATCTTTAGGAGTCGCCACAACAAATCATCTGCTTCCATCTGACTTTGTTTTTTGCATCATCTTTTCACACACCAACTACCTGCATGTCCTAATTCTGTTTGGTCTTCTTTGCCTCCTGCCTGGTAGCTCCACCTTCACCATCTTTCTGCCAATATACTCACCCTGATTTTCCACTAATACAGTCAATACCAGCCCAGTCAGGATAAAAACATCTCATGTAAATACCTCAGTGAGAAGCGTCTGGTTTGATCAGAGATTAGCTTGTGACAGGTGGTGTAAACCTTTGATGATTCATTCAGTAAGGAAATATTAGCACTTAAGAATCATGTAAACACTGGATGCGATCATTTCTCTATGCTTGGAATATATCTGTTCTTTCTGCACATGTTGACAAATTCGGGGATGTGAGAGTTTTCAGGAGGGACAGATACATAGAGGTAGTAAAACAAAACTGTTGTTTGCCTTTGTCGGTGACCTTACAAGAATAAGTCATAATAAATGACAAACAGTAGTACCTTGTACATTGCATTGTATGCAAACGCACAGTAATTAAGGATTGTTGAACTCCTTGAAGGTCGAAAGGCAATTTCTTCAATTAACTTGAACAGCTCCACAGTTGGCGGAAACACTTTGTGCACATCAAAAAAGTTCTATACTGACTAAATATTGTGGGGTGTATACACACATGTCAACAATTAAACCGTTATCTCTAATAAGAGTGATTGCAGTTGTCTTTATGGAACTAAAGTCGATGTAATGATGATTTTTACTGGTGATATAGCAGTTAATAGGTCAAAATAATTTTTTCATGATGCCAGTAAATAAAAAATGAATGCTGATACATCTACAAATTTTCAGTCATTCAGAAATAAGGGTATGGTACTGTCTGACTCATAAACGTTGTTGTTAAACACTCTAAATCAATTTATTCATAGCTTTCGTCTTTTAGATTTTTGATGACCTGTAGCAATTCAAATTGCTTAGTTTTTAAAAAAGTGCACAAGCAGAACAGATTTACTCACAGAGGCAGTGGGACTACAGACATATGAGTGTTCAGTAGCTGTAGATTTAACTTAAAAGATTTTCTCTCATTTCTTCAAATGAAATTGATTTTATCAGATGCAAAAACATCTGCATCATGTATTGGCCATCATCTTGCCAGCTCTCTAAATAACTGGCCTTTGAAGAACCAATATCAGTCAGACCACTGATCTTTTCCCACTGTTTCAACTTCAACATCCCTGCAATAGCTTGGTTGTTTTTGTTTCGTGTTTTGTTTGTTCTGCTCATGGTAATGCACCATTCCAGTGAGAAAACAACAAATGAATCACAACAGAAACACGACTCTGTTTGCACATTCCATGCCTGAAAAGTGCTGTGTAATGAAATGTATTTCATTCACTGTTTAAATTGCTGTATTTTGGAATAGTTCATTTAAAATAGAAGCAAAGAATGAAATTAGAATTGATTAAAATGAAATGACGTGGGTTCTCATGTCCTTATCTGAACTTTGAGCATTCACTGTTATTGCTTTGCTGAACATAAAGTGATCTGATTTCTTCAGGCTCCTGGTACGCCTCAGACCGTCCGCCTGGCCTCCCCTGCTCAGCCCAGAATGGTCCAATCCCCCGCTGTTACCACCACCACAGTACAGGTGGGTTTCCAATCTTTTTTTGATAAATTCACACGTTATACATTTCCATCTTTTCTCTTCATATGTGTTTGCAATTAAGAAATGGAGTAAAGACATTGAAATTAAAAAAGTTAAATTAAAAATATGTGTAAAATAGGGCTTTCAGAATTAACGCAGATTAATTCATCATTGTTATTAATCTGATTAAAAACTTTAATGCAATTAACCCATCTGTAGCACTGAATGACTCTGAATGTCTCTGCCAGTGCATTTGGGGCAGTTTGTCCAAGTAGAGTTACCGTAATGTATGCACAAATGGGCAGTTGATCCGGTAGTGACAGACAGCAGGACCAACCCATAAAGATAGAAGACACTAAACAGCACGTTGCCCCACTGGATGGAAATATAAGGACAAAAAAACCCAAGATGGAACAATTTTGGGTTTTTTTTGTTGAAGGTGTTTGATAAACATGTTATGTGCATATTCATTCCTTTTTTCTTGAGTCTGTTTGCTCATGCAAAATGAAACATGATTAGTATAGATTAAAAATAAATGATATTTAATTGTGATTAATTGAAATTAATCCACAGCCACCCTATGATTAATTTGATTAAATATTTTAATTGTTTGACTGCACTAGTCTAAAACGCTTTGTACACATTGCTGTAGTGGAGAAGTTTAAAAGCAAACTGCTAAAAATTTTGTGAGAACAGTTACTTTCCCTGTTGAGCCCTTTTGTTGTTATGTCATTTTTCATGTTCCTGCACACTTTCCTGTCATCTCTGAATATAAAAAATGTCAAAAAAAATATCCTTAATCATGTTTTTATTTTGTGTCATAGCTCTAAATGTGAATTCAGTTACTCTTACTTACATCTTACATTGTAGCAGTGATTGGATACATACATGCATTGGCATTATA
>JAQQZY010000024.1:22083611-22095880 GCA_030068375.1 Ostorhinchus rueppellii | reverse complement strand
TATCAAGAGGACTAAAACCCTTTTAAGCATGAGTCTGACAACTAAGTAAGGAAGCTAAATAACTTTAATACATGCTCGGATAGGCTGGTATCGGTATCGGATCGGAAGTGCAAAACAATATCGGTATCAGAGGTGTAAAAACCTGGATCGGGACATCCCTACTTTGCATTGCAGTTTTGTGTAATATAACCGTTTTTCTATACCCAAAAAAACACCTCTTGCCAGTGCAAAATCTTTTCATCCAAAAATGAGAGTTTTGTCGAAATCGTCATTTTCCATTAGGCAAATTTTTATGCGCAAGTTATAGTCACACAATTTGACGGTCAATGGAAAAAAATGACTATAGTGATTCATGTCCTAACCACATCATATCCATCTATACTGAGTTTTACCATTACCATACTGAAGATTTCCATCCACATAATGCAAGGAAAACACAGACACAGTGTACTTTCAATTAAACGTGCTCATATTCGTATGAAACATAAACACACTTGTAGCTAACTGACTTCACCTCCTCATCACCAGGGTCAAAGATCACAATATATTCCTACCAGGGAGTAAAGAACAGTATGTGTGTTTAATTAAACGTCTTACTGTATTGCTTATGTGTGTACTGTGTGTATTTGTGTGTACTTGCCATGTGCCCTCTTTCTCTTCCAATTAGCGTTACAGTGTGTTAATGAGAATGTAAACGTTGCCTCAAATTACGTCGTCTGTCTGCTCTGTTCCGCATCAAACTGCACATGTCTACAGTCCTCCTTCAGCCATGTCGGAGTGTGTGCAGCTGTTTGTTTCATTAACACGTTACTGTACACAAAGAATCAAAACGGCAGACAGACATAAACACACACACACACACACACATATATGCTGTTGTATATTTAAAGCCACAATATTAAACGTTTAACTTTAGCTTCTCTTTTTTTCTTTACTTCCTGTAGCCAAGAGTTGTAAAAGTATTACTGTATAGACTTGGATAGATGTATAATTTTCTAGAGCCACTCAAGTGAAATAATAGAAGATAAAACCACAAAGGGACTGAATACAAAACGTACCCAAGGAAAATGTTTTTCACTGTGGTTTTAAACCCATTAAGTTTATTCTGTTCATTACTGTGAAACTTAAACTGCATCAATATGTGAGATAAACACAAACAATAGCATAATTTTCCACTGTTTTGTAGCTTGAACATCTCTTGCAGGAAGTATTTCTCACATTCATGCACCTTGACACACTTTCCAAACCAAAAAAAAAATAATAATAAATAAATAATAATAATAATGACAAGAACAAACCGCATTTCAAAACAGTTTTCTGAAATTCAACTGAACCTTTATTTTAACTGATAAAGTAGAGAGAAAGTTGGTTTTTGGCTGTGTAATTTCTATGCCAGCAGATGGCAGCAGGTTAAACGTCTATGTCATCAATCCATCCACACCTGGCATCATGACAATAGAAGTCAGACAAAGAGCATCCATTTGGGACTTTGACTATAACTGTCATATTCTGGGAAAGTGTCCTTTAGACGAAAGCAATAAAACATGTGGAACATGCCTTTAGGGGGAAAATCCTCCAGACCTATTTGAAAAGCTCTTTACAAGCAGATTAACCTAGTTTACCTTGACAAGGTAAAGGAGACAAACCAAACACACTTGTGGATCCTGTTCATCTGTGTGTAGTGAACACACTTTGAAGGTACGACACAGTCTTACATCTGACAAACACCACGTTATAGAAAAGCCCAAGGTGTAGTGATTAGGACTTATGCTTCATAGCAGGAAGGTTCGATTCCCAGTTTGATGCTTTATATGTTGACTTTGCCTGTTCTATCTGTGTGGGGTTCCTCTGCATGTACATATAGTTTAATTCTCCTGTCAGTCCCCTTAACCACGGTCCTGACAAAGAGCAGAAGTTAGACCCAGAATACCTTCAGTGGCAGCACAGTGCTCCTAGTTTGTGCTAATGCTAATTGCTAATGCTAGTTACTGTAACTAAACCAAAATCAACCATTTTCCCCGAACATAAACTAAATAAAGTAGCTGATTTTGTTTAAAATGACATGGGGAAAAAAAAAACAATGTTAGAACCAAACTAATGAAAAATGCAAAACTCGTATGCAAAACAGTGACTTTGGTGGTTAGTGGGCTTGTGCCTAAGGGAAAACTTGTCCACCTCAGGAACCTGGAGCTGCAGGACTGTGAAGTGACAGCTGTGTTGTCCTGTTCTGTTGTATTTGAATTGGGTGTGATGACTTGAGACCTGTTATTATTCATTATGGGTGTGAGTGTTGAAGAAACATTCATTTTGTAAACAAACCATATAACATGGTAATTAGCCTGTTTCAGAGCCAGTGCTGTTTTCCCCACTTTGTTTACAGTCTTTATGCTAATATAATGTCATCCTTTCCAGACAGCAAAACTAAATTCATTTATGAATTTCAGCAAAATATTCTTATGTTCTTGTTTACAACACAAAAAAACCCCATCTAACCCTGGAACATTTTAAATATATGAATTTGTTGCTGTCTGTTTTTGTTCTCAGATGCAACAGCAGGAGTTGGCTCAGATGCGACAACGAGACGCTAACCTAACGGCCCTCGCTGCCATCGGGCCGCGTAAAAAGCGTAAGCTCGACTCCCCAGGTGGCGCCACAGCTGGCACAGAGGTAAGAACATCATTTCTCTTCAGAGCACATTGTCATACAGTTACATGTTTACTACAGACTAGGATTGGGAATTTTAGTTGTAAGGCCAATATGATATGCACCTCGATATAGAATCTCTGATCCAATGTATTAAAGATACATGTGTGGCACCTCTCAATGTGATACGATTCAGATAAATAAAAATAATTATCCCTCCCACCCCCCACTACCCACCCATAGTCTTCTGTCTATTCACTATTTTGTTAAAGTAAAGGAGATCTGCTAAGGAGTGTGAGCTATTGAATGGGAGGTGACCAAGTTGGGGGTTTTTTAAAGAATGTGAGTTCATCCATAAGGGTATATCTAATTCATTATTTATGTTTTTTAAGTCTCTTACAAAACATCGACAGGATTTAAGAACATTTGACTTCCAGTTAGCCGCAAACCAAAAAAAAAACAGTGGTCCTATGTCATGTTGATCTTCTACCATCATCTACAGTTAAAGTTATAATAGATGATCATTTTTGCTGAATCTGTTAATTCCTTTGGTTTGTCGATGGAGGCCGGGGGCTTCATTTTTTGGTCAGTCAGAGCAGGGTGGTCTCCAAGTAGCAGAGGTTGGTAACCACTCTATTACAAGAATTGCCTGTTTCTTGAGACATGTAGATGTTTACTTAATGGGAGTCTTGATTTTTAGAGGTAGCATCAAGCAGTTGTCAAGGGTAGGAGAATGTTTGTGGTGCTTTCCTCTTGGTGTGAGTGCCTTAGATTTGATGTAGTTTAATGTCAGTGTAATGTTAGATGAGGTTTCTCTGCTGGGCTTTATTTGTTGGGCGGATGCTGATGTGTGTTTCAGCGGAGGCCTTCTGAATCCTGAGTAATGATGACTGCAGAGAAACACTCATGACCTTTTCCGTCAACACACACTCACCCCTCCTCTCTAATCCAAGGAGTGAATGTGACCAAAGTTGAGTGAAGGGGGTCAGAGTCTGCCTCCAGGCTGGCAGTGGGTGTGACTGCCCCCTCCCTCCTCCATCTCTCCCTCCCTCTCTCTTCTGCTTCAGGCCATCCATAGATTTCAGCTCTGCAGAAATGAGCTGGAGGCTCGGTGTTGGAGGGGTTGGGTGAGGGGGCTCGTGGCCCGGAGGCCGGCTGCAGTGCAGTATGGGTGCCCCCTTCTTGCTCGCCCCACCCACGCCCCACACATATCCCACTCTCTCTCCCCACACATCCTGCTTGAGGCTTGCCCCCCGGCCATCCCAGACAAAGGCTGCAGAGGGATGAGAGACATGAGGGAGGGGAGGGGGGTTGGCCTGAGGAGAAATCCAACATTTAGGGGGTTACTTAAGCTGCTGACGGGGGCCAATGAACTCTGGGATATGTGAGCTATTTGCTGGCCTGGTGTTAGTAATGCAGCCATAGGATGTTTAGCTGGATTAGTCAGGTTTTATGCCATTACTGTATGTACATCTGTGTTTGACTGTTTCTAAACTGATCTAGCCGAGGCTTGTCTGAGCTGCAGTAAATACAGGCTGACCAGTTTTTTTAATGGAGGCTCATTCTCCTGTTGACCTCAGGTAAAAAGGTATGGCTGGTTATTTGTTGTTTTTTAGTCAGAGTAACAAAGCTCCTGCATTGCTAGCATGTATTCATAACAGCCTGGCGCCCTGGGGCGTAGAGGTGGGGGTGGATGGTTTTATCTGAAGCCTGATCGGGCCTGCAGTCGGGACCTAAAGGGCGTACTGAAGCAGCTCGAGGGCAGATGAGATAGAAAACGCAGCCAGTGAGGCTCAAAGGAAAATCATTTGTGTTGTGTTGGAAGTTTCCAGGCGAATTCTGTGCGAATTCAAAGATGAGCTGTGTTTTCAGGTTTTACAGAGCAGAGATGTGGTTTCTATATCCAGAAATGGTCTTTGTCATGATCTATACAATGTCTCTGGAGTCTCAGAAGATGACTATTGAAATGTAAATGGTTAGGGATTACTAGTTACCCTATGAAAACATAATAAGCAGACCTGCAAACAATCTGCATCGGCCAGTTCTCCTCATAATATTTGTAATTTTAGTCATTTAAAAGTATCTATTACACATGAATACTCCCTAGTATTTGTGTGACAGTTGTGTACTGTGAGGATAAAGGAGTTGTTCCAAATTAAACAACAGTGAGAGACAGGGAAGAGGACATGAGCTTGGCAGTATGTGGACAGTGACATGAGGTTTTGTCTTAAAATATCTTAAGTGTTGACATGTTTGTATTTTTCATTGTCTTACCAATTACAACACCTGTCCTTATAGTATGCCCTTATACCTTCATTTCTAAAATATAATTTTTTTTTCTCAGGCATTAGTAATAAATCCTAATCAAAGATTTTAGTTGCGTTATCTTGATAATGTTCATTTGATGTAGACAGTCCTTTCTAAAATAAACTGCAGATTCTAACTTGGCCTAGTATTATATAACATAACTTACATTATTAGTAAGTGTGATAACTTAATAATATGCACTTAAGTATGTCAGTGAAAACCTCATCAGAATATTCTGCACAACATTGATTCTCACTTAAATGTTTTTGTTTACCTTTAGTCAAGTTTCGTCCTGTTCTGTAAAGTGTACGTTCTTTTCTGATGTCAAAAGGACAATGTTGTTTTAATCAAGACTTTCCTGCACAGTGAAAAAATGCAAAGCAATCAAACTATTATACATATAGACATTTTGCTGAAAATAACCTTTATCATCCCCAATACTTTGATTAATAACTATCATTTAATTTGATTTTTTGCTCAGTAAAGTGCAGTTAGACTTATTTTATGAGTTAAATAAGTATTAACATGTAACTAGTCGCTCCAACATAGTGTGGAGGCCACACCCTTTGGGTGTGTGTGGAGCTTCCACAGATACAGTATGGTGCGTGCAGACATATGTGTGGTGCAGGGGAGGTTAGCATGCCTGCAGGCCGTGTGGCTCCATAATGCTCTGATTGTGTTCCTGTGTGGACCTGGAGCTTCATTCCTATCCTCTGCTGTCAGCTCTGCCTCCAGGCTCTGCTTTACAACAAAATGGCAGCCCAGTTATCTGTACAAAAGATTTTCAGCTTCTGTCTCCCAACAGAAATTGAGAGGGGGGAAGGCTAGGTGAAGATTTATTCTAGTGTGTCTATGCAGTGATAAATAAATAGAGAAGCTGAGTGATGAAGAGTTGGATTAAACAGACGATCAGCTCTGAGCGTCGCTGGACTGAACTCTGAGTTTAACTTCTTTACAGAAAGGTAGAAGTAATATCAATCATGACAAATGTACCAAATAAATACATAACAAATCAGAGCCAATATCGAGCAGAAACCATGCCTTTCAGTCAGAGGTACAAACAGCAGCAGCAGATAATCTTAAAACCCATGTGAGGACTTGGAGTTGATGACATATGTTCTTATTTGTCATTTGGGTACAGCTGCCTTTCTTCACTGGGGGAAACAAAATGGGTCATGGATCCTTTTTGATGGGTGAACAACTGGCAGAGCAGAATTTATTAACATGTTATTATACATGAATTGTATGGAATGAATGTATTTTAGCATAGTTTTAACTGTAAATGTGACATACTTGAACAGAGAATTTCCATTGTCTGCTACAGTCCTTTAGCTCTGTTACATTTCAGAAAGAAATATTTTTGCTCCACTACATTTGTGTTTGGGTTTTGTTCTTGAGGAGTTCACATCTGGGTGTCAAGCTGAAAAAGTTTGTAAACTTCTTTTTTTTTTTTTTTTTCCTGGTTTTTATAATGAAGAAAATATATAGTGAACGTGGCTCTGTTGCCTGAGATCATTTAAATGTAAAAGTAACTCTGGCTTTGGATTCAGACAGTCTTTTGTTGGCTCAGGCCTGGGGCTCTGCTCATGTTGGAAATAATAGCCTGGTTGTCTGTACAATAGTTTGCACCAGTGGCTCACAAACATCATTTGGTGCCACGTGGGGACCAAGTGGAAAATGGTCTATTTCATAGCCCATTTTCAGCCGAGGCGTAGTTTAACTTCAAACCTTTTTTTACAACAGGTAGACAGAGTCATCAGAGGCCCCGCCCACAGAGACCCGACAGGGCCGTATTTCCCCTTTGTCACCCTGGGGTCACTTCAGGAAACTGCTCATTCTCACGTATTCTCTTTCAAACAACAGTTCATCTCTGCCCCGTGACGTTCTTTTCAGACGTTTCGCCCCATTGAGCTCGCCCCGGGACATTTCAGCAGCATGGGAAGCGACGCTCCAAGTCATCGCTGCTGTGAATTGAATTACTGTTTGGATAATGTACAATCTTGGGAAAGAGGGCTTGTTGTAGCAACATCTGCGTGAATGCAGAGGAGTTTTGTATGGCTAGTAGCTGCAGGGCTGTACCTGGCCTTAGGCAGCAAACACACCTTAGACATGAAGGCGTGGTGACCTGCTTACAGGTCTGGGCTGAATGTGTGATTAAAAATGTGTGGGAGACGCAAAATAACTTTGTAGTGAAAGGAAACACAAACTGGGTTTAGTAACAGTATTATTATGGGAAAGTGTTTTACCAAACGTGAGACCTTCAGACAGTTGAAAGCAGCTTCTAAAGTTTAAAATGAAGAATCACAGTAAGGACACCGTCAACATGATGCCACTGAAAATGTATTTATTTATTTATTTTTGCAGTTTTCTATATATATATATATATATATATATTTGTTTTAACTTTCTTTAAATTTAAGTTCATTTTGGGCATTAAGTGAAACACTTAAGTCCAGTTTTGTCACACTTGTACATGATGATTGCACACTCTACTGAAGTCTGCACCTGGATTTATCTAAGCACAGACTGAAGAGCCTGTCATTGGTTCCCCGTCTTTCCATCAATAGACTTCCTCCCTGTTGTATGCCTGATATTTCAATAAGACAGTGTCAGGATTTATCAGGCCCATACTGTGACGTTTTGGTTCAGGCAGTGTCACACATGGTTTTCTTTCATGAATTGGCCTCCAGTGAGTCCAGAATCCAACTGAGAATCTTTGGGATGTGGTGGAGACTTTATGCAGCATCCGACTCTCCATCACCAATGAAATGAAGCACCTCTTGATGAAAGCAAACATTGTAACATTTAAACATTACGATGCATAAAAGCTGCCAGACCATGTTTAATTTGTTAAGGTTCTACAAATATATCTATATCTACAAATTCAGAGTATTTTTAAAGTATAAACATTGGCTCCACAACCACCAACTACAACATTAACTTGTTTTTATCTTTATCCTGTAGTTATAAAAATAGAATGACATGCTGTAATAAAAATGCTTCCAAAGGGGACATTCTGAATACTTATAGTTTTTATTACATTCAAGAGTATTTTATTTCTAATGTACATTTTAACCCTTAGGCCTGTTCTAATGTTCGTCACAGCTGTACCCTTGAGCACAAAAAGAAAGATTTAAAAAAAAAATAAAACTAAACCAGCTTTAAAAAAAAATAATAATAATTTAATTAATATTATATTCTACTTTCAATTAGGAGTTTTTTCACCTACGTCTGATCTAATTATTGATATTAAATACTGATTCTTTTTTTTTTTTTTAATTTAACCCTTTAAATGTCAGGTTTCTGTAATGATACCACCATTTCTTTAAGACGGTGAAAGAAAACTAATTATTTTCTGTATACTACGTGCAAACTAATTTTTGTTATGTTGAATTATTACAGCCCGAATATGTCAAATGATTAGCACCGGCATTGATGATTTATGCATTATTGTTTTTTGTGCAGTGTCAAATAGTTATGTAAACATGGATTTGATTGGGTTTCAGTGGTACATTACTAAGCTGAGCTGAAAATAACAAGATTAAATAAAAATACACACTCCTGCCAAAGTTCTTGTCATATGCAACATAGCTAAAATTATCACACAAAAAAGACAAATAAAGAAGATGTAAAGGAAGGTGGAAACCAAACATCACATGGATATAATTTGGCCTGAATATGAATAATTTGGAGCATATATTGGCCCAACATATTGGGCTGTTTCTAATTGTCTTGTTTATTCGCTTTATTAAATAGCAGAGGATTGGGGGGATTTCAGGGTTAGGCCCTCATTGTCCTGGGAGTGTAAGCTTTATTTATTTATGCTGTTAACTTATGTCAAACTATTTCTCTCTCGCTGTCGTCAAAGTATTTACTGCATATTTTATCATGTCTGGGTGTGTGTGACTAATGGCATTTGATTGTTAGCTATATATCATACATCTGTTCCATAGCTGTAGTTGCACTGGAGCTATAAACCTGTCATTTACTGGACAGAAATAATTCAGTCGCAGATATTAAATGTTCTTGGTTCTCATTTCTCCATGTATTCATTATTTTAGGGGACAAATGATACATTATGCCCCCGCTGTGGTTGGTTTGATGTGTGATCTGTGACCAGACTTGGCATAAAGCTCGTCTTTCTCCTTTAGGTTGCTTCAGGCTCTGGTGCCGGCTCCTCTACGACCGCCTCCTCCCGCCAGCAGCTCCGTCAGCGGATCACGCGAGTTAACCTCAGGGACTTCATCTTCTGTCTGGAGCAGGATCGCACCACGGCCCGCTCCTTAATGCTCTACAAGGCGCTACTGAAATGAGGTGTCCCACAAGGAAGCGCACTTGACCCACTGCAGATCACAAACTGGATTACACTTCACCTCTTCCACCCGTCACGGGTGTGTCATAGTCGGATTATTTTGGCTTCTGTCCCCCTCCCAGCACCTTTTTTATCATCAGTTCAATCACAACTTTGAGAAGAATCTCTCGTTTTCAGCTAATCCACACGCCTACAACTGGACAGCACATTGTCTTTTCAACTCTGTGTTTCTTATAGCAACAGATATTAATATAAAACATGCAGAGTTGAAAAGGTGTGGATTTGAAACTTGGCAAAACTGAGAGTGTGGTCGGTTTTGAAAGTCTTTTCTGGACTGTGTGGTGAGCAGATCTTCTGCTTGGACTCCAGCGCTGTACCTTAAGAGGTGCCTTTAGAGTCTCTTTCCTAACCTCTCCGTAGTGACATTCAGATTTTACGTCAACTCCTTGTTATTCGTAGCCCACTTAGCTACCGACTCAGGACGCCGGGCTCATGGGCTCCCTGGTTTGTTGTCGTTTCTTTTTGTAAGTTTTCCATCACAGACAAATCTGTGATAAATTTCTTCTCAACTCTACAAGTTGGTACGGTCACATAACCGACTGTCTGTTTTACAGTTAAAATCATCTGCCGCTTCAGGGTGGAAAAGAATAACGAGTTTCTGGAATGTTTTATTCAGTATCATAATGAATGATCGTTGGTGTCAGAGGAATGTGTACCGCGAGTACTGTGAAGAATAGATGATGAGGAAGTGTGAATGTGCTGTAACGGGGCCGGTGATGGTTCAGAAGGTGAAGTTGGTAGATTTTAATTTGTGTGTGTGAGCTCCTGTCATGGAGGGCGTATAATATTTGTGTGTATGTATGTGTGTGTGTGAGTGTGGAGTTTGTGTGGATCTATGGGATAATCATGCTCATAATGGTGACACTTGACGGACTTGAAAGGTTAAAGGAAAGGTTCGACATGCTGGGAATACTTGTGTACATGATTAGATTAACACCACCAAAATAGGCTGGAAAACAGTCCATCTGTTTGTCTGTTCCTACCATAAGAACCTTCAAGAACCTTTTGAGGGTCTTTATTTAGGTCTGTGGAGATGGTTTCACCACCTACGAAGTCCCAGCTCTGGCCAGACCTCAAACTGTTAACCAGGAGGGAATCTTCCATTTTAGTTTCTAGGTTTTAACAGAACGGTTCTTTCTCTTGAAGTGGTCTTTCACATTCTTTTAAAACAGTCGTATTAAAGGCGACTTGAAGTTCCGGTATCACCCTTTATCCAACCAAAACTAACTGCTACAGTACCCAAATTGCAATCAGAGGGGTCTTTTTTTTTAATAAATATAAAATATGTCACAATATACAGTTATAAATTAAACATTGTGGTGCTGCAGAGATTCCCCAGTGAATCCTTTTCTTAAAATGGGAAAAAACGGAACAAAAATCAAATCGTCTATTTAATATTTTTCTTCACTGAAAATGGAATAAATAAATGGCCTTTTCCTCTGAAACTAAAACATTGTATGTGTTTCAGCCTGATCATCAACATAACCATATATTTAGTTCAGAGCTGGTGCAAGGGCCTGTTTGGAGTTACGTCCATCATCATTGTATACGGTTGGACTGTTAACTCCACACTGAAGCCACAGTGATTCCTCTCAGATCAGACAGTTTTTCTAGAAATGTAGTCATTCTTGTTACATGGCCTCGGTCTACGTGTATTGTACCAATAAATGTACCAGAACCCAAGACCCCCCAGAGGATGAACAGTTCTGCAGACGCATGAATTATTCTATGTAGATTTTTTTTTGTTTGTTGGTTTTTTTCATGTAAATAGTTTAATATTTCAGAGTGAAACTGGTTCCAGAGCAGTAGTTGATGCAGGTCCTGATCAAAGTTTGTCTGAGAACCAGTTTCCTGTCCAAGAACTGGTTATTTAGCTCCTGAAACACAAAGACCTGGTTCCAAATCAGCCACTGCCTCTGAAATACCCCAATGGAAAACAAATATCTGTCTTAGTTGGAAAAGTTCCTACAAGTTTTGGTGGAAATGCTGCTAAATCCTCATCGTCACTCTGAAGTAAATTAAAAACAGTAATAATTTTACGTGTAACCTAAAAGATAATAAATAACAGTTGGATATAAAAACGTAACATTTCGTGAGCTGTTTCCAGTCTTCGTGCTAAGCTAACAGGCTGTTACCAGGACAAATAGGACTGACATTAATATCATAAAGCAAGATTTCCCCAGTGTCGAACTTTTCCTTCAACCCAAAAAAATACTCACTTTTTGGACAGTTTTTACGTTACAATCTGCACAGATCGCAGGGAGCTGGCTCTCCTACGGACAGTAAACTCACTCAGGCGACGTTCATGAAGGCTAACGAAACATAAACTCATCTTCAGATCGAACATTCCTGCAGTTTCCTCACAATTCCCGCTCCTCCTCCTCTTCCTCCTCATCTCGGCCAATGTGTTATAAAAGTTTAGCTCAGCGTGCAACTATGAAAACCTTGTTAATCAGATCGCGGTAAAACATTGACCTTGTACTGTTGAAAACGTTAATTTGTCATAGTAGTTGAATATGCAGTTTTGCTTCACGGTTTGCTGTTGAAAGGCTGTTTTTAAAATTTTTGGAAAGGGTGTGTACATTGAAGGTTTTTAACGCTTTAAATGTCTTTTTCCCCCCATAATGGGCATTTGGTTTGTATAGTATATAGCTCTAATTGATAATTGAAGCTGTGGTGTATGTACTGTACTATGTACTATATTCAGCAAGGGTCGGGGTTGTCTGAGCCACCGGCCAAAGTATCATCTGTTGGAAGGACACAATTTTTGCGACTATTTATATTTCCTACATTCTGTATTCAATCCTGACGCATTTCAGGCAATGCAATTTTACAGTTGTTTGTACCTTTGCAAAAAAAATAAAATAAAGAAAATGTAAAAGAAGCAGGTTTGATTTTGCATCTGAAACTTTCTGCAGCTGTGGACAGATTTGGCAACATTTCAAAA
>JAQQZY010000024.1:21964623-21983470 GCA_030068375.1 Ostorhinchus rueppellii | reverse complement strand
TGTGCTCTTCTTATAAACTGCTTGATGGCTTGAATCGTCCAATGATGAGCCAGCTTCATCAAACCTGCTGACAGAGCCATGTATGGCTCTGGCATTGATAGGCTATGGGTTTGGTCTGATCAGAACATTTATTTAATAGGAACCAGGAACCATTCGGCACATGGAAAATGTATCAGAATAAAAGTATTAAATTCATCCAAAATACGTAGTGCAGTAAAAGTGGACGCAGGAGGAAAAAATAATACTCCAAAAAAGTACAGATAGTGCATTTTAGTACTTAAGTAGCACTTAAGTGGTTCTACTTCATTACTATACATCTCTGGGGATAAGGATTCCGTACTTTTGTAACACCTGAAGAGGTCTGAAAACTTTCTCAATACACTGTACATACAAAGAAGCTCTTTAAGTGAACCACAGCTGCAACAACCTAAAAACTTTTGATGATAAATTGAAGGTTTTGGAGTTTGTTTTTTATTCTTATTTGATTTCCAAATTAATTGATTTTCTTGTGTCCTTTTTTCTTCCGGAGTCAGTAATAGTGTTAGTTGGTGAAATAAACATCAGTTCAGCAGTTTTTGTTTTCCTATTTTTCTTTTTGACATACATGGCTAAGGCTGTGCAATCTGGTGATAAATGCAGTCCACATATATCATCTGCACATGTCACGAATGCAGGCAGGAAATTTGCATGAAACCAACACAAACGAACACTGAGGAGAACGAACGTGACTCACAACAGAGTAATTCTGAACAGGAGGAGAACTATGACCAGCCAAGACGACAAAGAAAATCTGCTTTTAGAGGAACTGTTTGCTACCAAACAAATCATGCTGTATTTCACTGAACCCCTGATGGGCCACAAATGGTATTTACAGCTCAATTTTTATGGGTTGAAATTAACTAATTTGAAAGCCAAATAGGATGTTGTTAGTTTTGTTTGTGTTTTTTTTCTTTTTACCAGCAAGCTTGTTGGCTGTGGTAAAGGAATTAAAACGATTCCCAGGCAACATGTGTTGTGCAAAGCATCCTGTGAATGAAGTGTAGTAATAACAGAATAATTGTAAGATGTGTTTTATGCTGCCATCAGGAGGATTAAAACTTCAATGTGTGATTTTTTTTTTGGCGTCACAGAGCAAGAATTTAGCTTTCAGCAAACTGTAATTGAAGGGATCTGGAAGGAAAGGAGACTTCTACGTTTACTCTCGGCTCTGTTCTCCTGATGTAGAAAATGTCATATGGTTTTATTCAAGTAAGACGTTGAATATGTGAATACGAGTTTTCATTTTAGTCAAGTTTCAGTCTCATACAACTGTTCTGCTCACCTCCACGGCTTGTCTCAGAAATAACATGGCGACTTCAGTTTCCCAAAGTGACATTTAACAGTATCTTATCTATTATATTTAGTCTTTTGACTTGGACCCAGAAGAGGGAGCTCCAAAAAAACGGTGGGTGCACAGCAAAAAACAGTGTCAGTTTAACTCAGAGAGTTGTTGAATTTAACTGTTACAGATAAAATTTGGTCCCACTCAAAATTAGAGTAAAATTTACTCTATGGCCGGTGTCAAATTTTCAGAGTTAATTCTACTCAATTCAGTGTTAAAATTAACAATGAAGTGTGTAAAAATATTTAACACTGTGGTGCTTTCACACAGCTAGAGAAATATGATTACACTTTATAGAGCTATTTTTACTCCAGATTTAGTTATAAAATGACTAATGTTTTACTATTTATTTTTCTGCAGTGTTATTTTCTTCATTAGTTTGCACCCGATGTTAATATTGAAACAATTTAGAATTGCAGGCGTCTCGAAGGACATTAGTTTGCTCTATGGGTTCTAATCACCCTAGAACATGCTTTTACTTTGATTAAGTCCTCCCCATGATTCAGCAATCAACAATTATTTGACTGATGCTTTTAAGCGGATGTCTCTTTTGTAAATAGTTGCAGCTAATGGGATTCTGAAAAATAAACACAAAAAAAAATTAAGTGAAATTTATTTATTTATTCCTTCATTTTCTATACCCGTTTTATCCTCACTAGGGTCACGGGGGTCGCGTGGAGCCTATCCCAGCTACTTAAGGGCGAAGACACCCCGGACAAGTTGCCAGTTCATCACAGTGCTGACATATAGACAAACAATCACTCTCAGATTCACACCTATGGGCAATTTAGATTAGCCAATTAACCGATCAGTGCATGTCTTTGGATTGTGGGAGGAAGCCGGAGTACCCGGAGAAAACCCATGCAGACACGGGGAGAACATCCAAACTCCACACAGAAAGGTCCCCCCATGACTGGTGCTGGAATCGAACCCAGGACTTTCTTGCCGTGAGGCATGAGTGGTAACCACTGCACCACCATGTCGCCTATTTATTTATTTATTTATAATTTTTAAAAATATTTTTTATTTTGAACATGTAGAAAGAGAAATTAAAACTAAACAAGTCCCACCAACCAGATATCAATAGTGATACTTAAAAGGTTGATAGGCAAACAATGTAATGTAACAATGTAATAAAGTAAGTTGTAATAATACAACTAAAAAAAATAAATAAAATGACATACTCGAATAGGAGTAGGAAAAAGTGTAAACTTGAATACTCCTGCCCCCAAACTCTATTACTCCTGGTTTCTACATAAATAATAGCTATTATTATTTTATAATAATAATAATAATAATAATAATAATAATAATAATAACTAATTTAATACCAATAATAACAACAACAACAACAACAACAACAACAACAACAACAACAACACTAACATAACAATGTAACATACACTTTTTGATAATTACACTAATATAAAAATACCATTAGAAATGAATAATTTTATTTTAAAAAAAAAAACAATCAAAAAATTTCAAAAAAACTAGTAATATTCTATGTAATATTCTAAATAAAGCCCCATCATCAGTAAACCACATTGCCCCACCCCCTCATGTCCTGTCCTCTCTGTATTTTGCAAAAATAATTTGTTTATATTTGTTTTTAAACTGTGTGATGTTTGGACATGGTTTCAGTTCAACACTCAGTCCATTCCATAGTTTTAAACCATTATTTGATAAGCACAATCATTTCTTTGTGGTTTGACATCTTTGGATCTTAAAATTTGTTACTTAAGTTAAAGGAGTCATATTAGGTGAGTGAAGTACATTTTTCCAAGACTAGAATTCAGTATTTCATGTTGAATTCAAGGGTGTGTTTTTAAATGTGAACGCTGCTTATGGTTCTCTGGGATGACACTCACTCTGGTCCTCAGTTCCATCTAAGTGCCTTGACTCATTACTGCTGCACTGTGTGAGAAAAACTATGACAGGATGGCTTCTCTCAACCAGCTCGCACAGAAAGACTTTCAAGTCACGCTGAAGCGGCTTCAAATATTCATAACCTCTCCATTAATAAAAGATACCCTTTGGTGAAGAAGCCACAGAGAGATGCAACTAGGGATTCAGAGGGCTATAGAGAGGTGAGGCAGTTAAAGCCTCGTTCACTGCCATTCAACAACCTTACTGACCACTCAGGTGAATTTCCTCTGCCAAAAACCATAAAAAAAAAACAGCCGGCAGCACATTCCATTCTAACATCTTGGCAGTTCAGGCCTTCATGTGGTGTAAATGGTGACGTCCTCATTGAGCCCGTCTGGGCTGTTTGTTGCCATCCTGTTGATTTGTTCAGTTGTAATTTGTATTATTCATACAGTAAAACTGGATAATCTCTGTTTAAGCTTAGAACAGTCACCAGGGAGACTGAAGGGAACAGGCCCTTCTATAAAAATAACTTTAACAATATTTAGCTGAGAAGATTGCCTCTGAGACTATCTCAAGTACTTTTTCTCATAGTTATGACTGTCCCATCTTATTAAATTTAACTGACAGATGGTTACTTTTAGGTTTTTTATGGGTTACTATAAAAAAAAATAATAAAATCATCCACATTGTCACAGATTTTAAAGCACCCAAAAGCATCCACAGACAGTATCATCTGAGTGCAGAGCAACAGATTCAGAGTGCATATCCATTATTCACGCTCTGCTACTGGTGCGAAGACGAAAAAAAAAAAAAAAGCTCTTAGCTTGTTTGCACTTATGAGGTGTAATGCCACGTTTAGACTGCAAAATATTTACGTCTGTTAGAAAGGTCACCATGTCAGATGCACGCTGCTTTTAGCGACAGACTTCTTAAAGATTTGTTCACAATTTATTCTTCACTGTTGGTTTTGCTTTTGTGTTCTGAGTTTGTGAGTATGTACCTGTGGTGAGGTTTGTTGATTCTGCACGATTGTATTTAGCCAAAAACTATTACCACCATAAAAAAATAAATACATAATCCTGCCATATCATGTTCAGGAGAAAGATTACACATCACTTGCCCCTTTTGTATGACCAGACCTCATTGTAAAAGGCCAATAAGAAACTCTAATATCTCATAAGACCCAGAATTGTAACACCATGTTTGAAGAGTACTGAATGATCCACATTTTAACAAACTAAACACAAAAATGTTTGTGTGGCCTCAATGAGCGTTGATGACTGGATCTTTAGTTTATCATTACCAGATAATCTGGGCCTATCATCAGTATGAACCGAAGCCCCAGATCTGTCTTCTGACTGGGGTGAATCCGGGTAAATCTACCTAAAATCCAGTTGTCTGAATTCTACTTTATACACTATAAAATGTGAATACTCCCATTTCCCAGTATACAATTATTTTCTTTTGTCTATCCAGACAGTTTTCTACTCATCTACTGTGGAAGGTTATTAACACAAAGACAAACATCTCTACTTCGCTAACATATCAGACAGTCAAAGCCTCAAATTATCTTTAGATAAATATTTGTTAAGAAAGCCCAAATTATCTTGTCATGCATCTTTTGCAGGCTGTCAAATGAAGGCACAAATTAATAAAAGTCATGGCCCTGCTCTGGGCAGGTGACTTTTTTCATGCATTTTACAATCATGGCAAACAAACAGTTTCTGCATGGCCATACACTCCTGACAAGACATCTCATCATGCAAAAACACCAACATGCATCATGGGAGTGTAAGCTTAACTCAGCACTGGGCATCCATTATGCATGGTTTGGTACTGGTGGAAAGGAAAAACCTTTTAGCTTGTCCACTGTCCACTACAGCGACAGCAGCATAAAAACAGAATAGGAACTAGCTCGAGCTTCTCAGTTGTGCAGATATGACGCTTTTATTTGTGAAGTAAGCAGTGCATCTTGTGTACCAATGTATGTACTTTTGCCAAATTAGATAAAAAAAATAAAAGACTAGTTTGAAATGTAGAAAGTTTTCATGAAGTTCAGCACTGATGTTCTAGCTGATGCTGCATGTGAGAAGCTCAGGGTTGATAAAGGACAGTTTCACACAGATAAGAATGTATGCCTTTAGTTCAGAGTGGACGAAGATCAGCCCAAACACCAGTGACCAAGCTGTTTGGCTAAAAAAGGCTAAAGTGCCCCTTTGTTAAGAGTATGTAGGTACCAAGTTACAAAACAGACAATCAAGGTAACAAGCTGCCTCCCACTACCTTGTAGTTTCAATTAAACATACCACATGTATTCCTAGGGTAGCTTTGCCACAGTTCAACTTCTTGTTTTGAAATTGTTTTGACGCAGCTCATTTTAACAATATAACAGATTTTACTGATAAAAGATTATAAATGGAGAGAAGTCAATAAAAAATGTGTGCTAAAAGTCTTGCTCCACGCACTCTGCATAGTCTGACAGCAGCTGCGGGCTTCAGTTGGCAGGAGTGGTTTAATCTGCGTCGGCCTGTACCTTCTGTTCAGGGTGTCTGCATCCTGACGGAGCGAGGGTGCCGCGCTCCGTCACTTCCTTCACTGTTGACATGTCACGGTGTCTTCTCAGCTGCAGTGTCTCTGCTGGGTCTTCACTGAATTCATCAACATTTTGATCTCTCTAAACCCCCCCTCGCTTCCAACCCTTGCCATCATCCGCCGACACTACTGCACACACACTATCAGTCTCTCGCCCCCGTGGAAGGAAATTTAATTTGGTTTCTATTTAAAGCTGCTCAAGAGGGTTTTATGAAGCCGTCTATAAGTGAATAGTGTTGACATTCATCTCTGTTTTCAAGAGACACTTTATAGTCTATGAACACTCAACGGATTTCATTTTTTTTAAGGGAGGGGTTGGTTTATCAGCAGCTGTATTCACACTGAATTGTTTTGTATGAATAGAGGAAATTAACATACATCTACATCTAATTTGTGCTTTTGTCTGCTACATACTACAATCTCTCAATAGCAATTTTTAAACAGTGTAAAAGGGAAAATATAATTTTAAAAAACCCAGATATATATCAAAAGTTCCAAAGTAGATGTACATATCAGACACCACCATATCTTATTATACTCAAGTTTTCATAGTTTATTAGAGTTTATAAATTATTGGAAGCACTGGATTCTTTTCATTCATAAACACATGTAACACATGCAGAACGATCACAAAATGTTCCCTATAAGATTATCACTGTGTCAGGTAAGATGACTTAAATTCTTGACTTGGCTGGAAAACATGATGACTACGCACTGCTAAACAATCAATCAAAGCTAATCATGTATCATTACCTGTGACGCTGAGCTAATGTCCATATAGTTTTCCATTCAGTCAGTGATTATGAGTGATATGATTGTTTGCTGCTAATGTCAGTGCTCTCAAGAGTGGCTGAGGTGTCCTTGTTGTTTGTCCTCAGCTATCCTTCATGGTCTCACTTGAAAAAGCTCGATAAGGCAAGAGAAAAAAGCGGAATGAAATGAGGTCTATAGTGGACCAGTTAAGATGATATCATGAGAGAAAGGTACAACAAAAATTGGATGTGATGCCTATGTCTGAACTGAAATAGGTTCTTGACATAAAGTGCAGACATCCTTCTATCCAGGATGGTTCCATCCATTACCAATGTACCTCAGTACCAACGTGCTCCACAGTGTCTACAAGTCTGAGAGGCTTTTCTTTTCATACCCTGTGTACGAGTCAAGCAACATTCAATGCTACTGCACCTATCGACAGTTGTTTATGTAACTTGACAAGGTCTTAAAGATCCAGTGAAACACCACTTAATTGTGGATCACTGAAAAACAATTACAGTTGTAAAGCAAAACAAGTCTTTTGTGTAACAGTTAACCTCAATTTCAAAGCTAGCGGGGGTTATAGATTTTTAACCTATTTTCAGTTCACAGCTGAAAACTGAAAAATAGAGGTTAAAGTTCAGTAATATTTAGTGGCATCTAGTGGAGTTGTAGTATACATTTGCTAAAAACTCTAAAAATCCTAGTCTGAGCAAGTGTTTGTTTTGTTCTGGTCTTTTTGGTTAAGGCAATATTAATGAATTCTGACAGAGTAGTAGGTGAGAGTAATGAAACCCAACACTGTGTCACTGAGTACCCCCCCCCCCCCCAAAAAAAAAAAACACCATTCTAATCAAACAAATACAATAAACAGTTCTAAACTTAAATATTTCCTCTTGCTAAATCTAAGCAAAAGTTACACACTGAACATTTGAGATGAACATTGTCAGGGGGTGATGAAAACTCTGTGATATCGCAACAATTCCAACATGGGACATTTTAAGAGTTTGATGCTTCCTTTGTAGAAAATCACTTCCTGTCCTAAATCTGTATTTCCCTCTGTATCAATGCAGTGACATGGCATCATGCAGAAAAACAAGTATTGTTTGGCGTCATTGTGCACATTGTGGAAGGTATCAAAAGAGGAGAGATAGAAGATCACACTTCAGTCTTTGACTACAGTCAGCTGCTATGACGCACTACACTACAACATTCAATAGACCAGGCTTTACCCGGTTCTTTTCTGTCCAACTTCAGAGACATATAATTGGTAAATTCTGCTCTTTAGATCAGAAGGGACTCATGCCAAGGTCACAGTATCCATCAATATCTCTGCTTAATGTTGACTGTGAAGTTTGACATTTGATTAGTTCAAAGACGCATGAAATAACTTCAGAGTAGGTCATGTTCATTTATTTTTGGGTTTGTTTGAGCTGTTTTTCTCTTGACCTTTCTAGGTGCATCATGACTCATAATCCATTTTTGTAGGATGTTTTTTTTTTTTTTTTTTTTCCATGCACCCTATGATTAGTGCTTCAGTATTTTGACACTACCTTACTTCTTACGTCTGTGCTCACGTATGGTATGAGGACACTTAGTGGTGAGCATGTATAAGCTCATGACAAACATGCCTGGTATCCATTCATTTGCTTTATCTCCTTCGCGCACACACACACACACACACACGCACAGAGCTCTCCTGCTACTGTATAATTCATTGGCCCTCTGTGTTATTCATAGGGTTGTGGTTGAGTCTGCATCAGTTCAAGGCAATGACAAGCAATATGATGCCGACGCAGGGCCATGCTGCTGGAGAGAATAAAATAACCTGATGAATAAAACAGCGGGGGAGAATTCATCTGCTTAGATAAACCTGTGGATGATTGCTGTGAAAACCCAGGCGGTGCCACAGCAAAGCTTGTTGCACAGCAGGGAAATAAAAGGGGATGAAAAGTGACCATATACAGAGGGGTGACAAGTTAAAAGAAAAAAATAGCTATAAGCATCTTAGTAACGTGTTGGACTATGGCATGTCTCCAGAATAGCTCCCATGCTCCTTGGTATTGATGCTACCATTCTGAAAACTCTGCTATGGTGATGATTACCATGCTACGGTATGATATCCTAGGGCTTTTACTGCACTTAGCTCTGGTGCTCCAGTGGTTCAACGTTGTGTAGCACAGCTCACTCCATTATAGCACAAGCATAAAACATCTATTATCATCTTTATAAACAACTACAAGTAGCGCAAGTGATCCTATCCTTTTTTTTTCTTCTCCAAATTAGGTTAAACCTTAAATAAATATTGACTAATCAAGAGGTTTTTCTGGAAGCTACCATGTACAAGGAACAGATGAAGAGCAGATGTTTAGCATTGAAGATCAGCAGAGAGAAAGCTCTAGTCTTTAACAGTTTCCCTCTATTTCCTATTTTGTTTCCTGCTTTTATGCCTTAGAGCTTGTCTGTAGTACTAGGTTGATCCCAGCTAAATTATGTTTCATCTTCTCTTCGATCACCCTGAGACAAGTGACAGTCTGAGGTGTTGTGAGAAGAGGGACCTATTGATGGTGGCTCTACTGTCTCATGTAGCAAAACATAGATGAACATTTATGTGTCTATTTTTTCTTATATCATTTAAACTACTGGTAAAAAATAGCTAAAACACTAAGGAGGTAATCTAAGGATGGCTAATCTGCATCGCAAGCCTAAAATATTAAGAGAAACCTGGGTGATAGCAGATAATTGACACCAAAGGATCAAACTGATTCACATACCAAAAACTAGAGACAAACTAAAACCACTAATGGAGGCCAGCAGCAAGACACTACACCTCTGAAAACATCAACAAATTTTCCAAGTATGTTTTATCCTAATAAATTTATCACAGCTTTTAAGTTCACACATTCTGACCTGAAAAAACAACTTGAATATACATTTAATGACTACACAACAGTAGTATTTTTTACACTGATACCCTGTCGCCATACCGTTTCATGACTGGAGCTAATATAAGGTAGCCTAGAAATCTAGACCATCTAGTGGCAGAAAATATTCTTGCCTTGCTTGTGGTCTAGCATCACAAAGTAGGGGACAATCCTGGCTCAGACATAGGGTATGTTGGACCAATCAAAATGCTCTGTGTGTGTAGCGAGTCATTGGGGTGGGCTTTGCACGATGACATCAGGGCTGTGTGAGGGTGAGATAGCAGAAAAACAAAGATGGATGTGGCTACCGAACCACACTCATTTGAAATCACGGCTTTGTTGTCAATTTTGGAAGAGTTAGACTTGGGCTTTTCTTTGAAAGCTGAGGAGAAAGAAGCACTCAAGTCATTTGTTTTAAAGAAGGATTTGTTTGCTGTTTTGCCGACCAGCTATGGTAAAAATCTAATATACAAGCTGCCTCCGCTTGTAGCTAAAAGGAGGGGGCTTACTGAAAACCCTCTGGCTTTGATTGGTCATAGAACTGGCCTATTACGTTTGAACAAAAATGGCTGAATCCACCCACAGGCTTCAGCTCTGTCAATGGTCTGATTCCAGACTATACAGTTCATGTATAGTTTGGCCTGCCAGGCTAAATGTCAGGGTCTTTTTTTCTAACATTTCCACTAGGGCTGCACAATTCTCACAAAAATGTGAATCACGCTTTTTTTTTTTGCTTAGAATTGAGATCACGATTCTCTGGCATGATTTGTTTCAGAAAATGTTTATTGCACTGCTGTCACGGGAAATGGGTTCTTTTACCTCTGATTCGCATCCTTCATATCACTCCACAAGTAGTCCGGTCACTTATGGCCCCGGTTGCTAAGCAATGTCAGCTGATCTGTGAAAGTTTGCAGCGCAAAGAAGCTTCCCAACTGGCACAATGGAATTTTTGTAATATAAAATCTTAGGAGAGGGTGAGACTTAATATTCTTGGTTAAAGGCTGAGTTATCCTCAATGGCAAAGAAAAAAAGGAGAAGAACAGCACAGAAGTCAGAGAAGTGAAAGTGAAAGGACACTTGGATCTCGATGACAGAAAAGAAGACCGACGTGAGATTAACATCTCCGAATGTGAACCTTTATTGGGTATGAGTTCAGGTGGGTGACTCTCACCAATACCAATGGGGTTTTCATCCATTTTTTTAACGCAGATGCTCCTCCGCTGTAATTCACTCTTTCCTCACTCAACTGTAGCCGACAGCAGCAGGCTCACGTGTTGTCAAGATGCTTTACCATTGGCTGAGGGAGGAGGCTGTGTTGGTTCTGTGTTTGTGGACCTTTAATTGTAATGCAGTCTGTGGAATAAAATGCTTAAGAATCCTCCATGTTTAGAAAGGAGATCGCGCACATGTGTGAATCGAGATTGCGATCTTTCAACGATTAATCGTGCAGCCCTAATTCCCACCAACTCACCTACAAACATATGAATGTTTCTCTACAGTAATTCTGGGTCAGAGGAAAAGCAAACTGTGTCTGAAAGTTTACAAGATGATGTGACACTGATCCAGTACTAACATTAGACCAGAACTGGCACCAGGGTTGTTTTGTGGAAAAGGGGTAACAGTAAATCATTTCCTCTTAATCTATAATCACAATCAACCAACTCAACATTTTTAACACATACCACACATTAATTATCATGTAATTGTATCATGCTGCACAGCTAGATTTAGGTTTCTCTGTTATTCAGGTTTTTCCTTTAATTTATCTCCCATGTGTCTACCACAGGTGGAAAAAAAACCTACTCCTGTAAACTAGCTCTGTATTGATCCTCCTTAAGTCTCTAGAGTTTTGTTTCATCCAACAAACAAACAATCAACTGCAGCTTTACAGATGTCTCTCATAGACACATGATATAACAGAGAGTCCGGATGATAATTCACTTATTACAAATAAGTGAATTTTCAGTAAATTATCATACTTGTTATTTTCAGATTCAAACCACATCACATCACCTTTCTCCCTGTGATGGTTGGGTTTTCACTCCACATGGATATTTGAAATAAAGCTATAAACACTTACTTTCATGGTCATACACCAGTTTACACAAAGTCTCCACTTGTATTTTTATTCAGTGCTCTACCAGTGACATTCATTTTGTTTAAATCTCTGCGTTCCTTTTGAAAACGCCTACAAGCCTGGCTGTGAAGCACTACACCAACATCTGCTGCATCTTTTAAAGAGCAGGTATTGTGACGTTAAAGTCTTATTTTAAAGGTAAAGTTTTGAATGTTTTGTTTGTTTTTTTTTCCCTGACAGCGCAAGTAAACCAAGTCTGTGTTCTATAACCAGAAAAATAAAACAAAACAACAGAGTACAAATGTAATGAATGACCAGAGATCCATTTGCTCTTTTTCTGAAAGCAATTGTTGAAATGTTGAACTTTTGGTCTCCTGTGACAAAGCACAAGAAATGAGCTTGCAACCAGGTGCTGAAAGAAATGGTTTTTACTCCATTATAGTATACCATGTTTGTTTTATTGTGTGCAAGCAGGATGGTGAAGGACTAAAGCAGGACTGTTGCTGGATACTTACAGAACATGGCTTCACACTGAAAATGTTAATCCATCCAAATAATAATGCAGCAGAGCACATCTACTTCACTTAGACACTTGTTTAAATTAAATGACGGGATGGAGCTACACAGTTGTAATTAGCAACTACTTTCAGCTTTTTCACATTCTCTTGTTTAAGGCTTAAGGCTTTTACAAACCAGGGGCATTTTTTCCGTGCTATTAATTTGCAGTTTTTTGGAACAGTGGTTATATCATGACTCTTTTTACACAGATCGTGATTAAGCAACATTTTATATTTTTGCAACAAGGTTGACTCAGGTTTTCACACCACAAATAAAGGCATCAACCAATCATTTGCAAGAACCAAACGTCATTTTCAGTTTGATTTTCGCTGCTTTTCAGACACATTTTAATCTTTTAAG
The DNA here is from genome assembly GCA_030068375.1 of Ostorhinchus rueppellii. Taxonomy (NCBI): domain Eukaryota; kingdom Metazoa; phylum Chordata; class Actinopteri; order Kurtiformes; family Apogonidae; genus Ostorhinchus; species Ostorhinchus rueppellii. The sequence goes on along the minus strand of JAQQZY010000024.1, from coordinate 21,970,953 downwards.
TCCTGAGCCTATTTTGGCCGGTTTTTAATACTTTTGATTTTTGTCTATACACCAAATTTTAAAAAAAAGTGTTTAACATGCCCATGCTTGGTATATTTTTTTTTTCAGCACAAATTCATCTATATGAAGAGATAATTATTATTTCACTATAACCTACTTCATTAACATATTGGGCCAAAAAATACACAAAAATCATCAAAGTTGAATTGGGGAAAAAAAAAAAAAGGATTTATCCACTTTTCCCAGTTTGTAAAATGGTGAATATATGGACAGAAATGCAATGCCTGCCATCCCATCCAACCAGTATAAGTGCACATTTATGGTCCGATAAACATATTTTCTACTATCAAATTAAAACAATCATATCTCTGGTTTTCCATGTTTTATTTGCGCCACATAAAAACTGGGAAAGAGTTTCAAATCCACACTTTTGAGTAAAGTTGACTGCAGTGCTCCATGTGACAGAGTTTTTTGTTACAGCGCTTTAAAGACGCCATGTGATCTGATCATGCCAGTGTGATCGTCGGCTCCATAGGGTTAAGTATGGAGAACAACAATGATAGAGGTAATGAAGTGAGGGAGAATGTAGAGCAGCATCAACGAACAAGTACACCAAAGGTGCCAACTATTTTGATCACAATCGACTTGTAAATTGAAAAGGGAGAACGAGTAGAATGTGTGAAATTAAAAAAGAAAGTTTAATACATTAGTCTATCATCTATCTTCCCTGTGGAATTTGTCACTTCTGAGATACTTTCTTTTCTAACACAGGGTCAAGTGTGGTCGACGGCTTGAGCTACTGCGAAACTCCAGCAAGCTTTAGTGTACTTGTCTGATCTGTCAGTCTATCATTGTTATTGAAACATAGAGAGGTACTTTGGAAGTGTTCATAAAAACTACAACACTGACTTCCCTCTGAATAGGGAACTCAGAAAGAGAAAGGTGAGGGAACTGAAATCACAGTTAATCGGACAGTGGCCAGTTTTCTCACATGAAGGTTATTAAGTCCAAATACTGTTCCACCATGACCGATGATCATTTAGACGTCTGCTCGAGGCTGGTACCAGCAGCTAATGTCCCGACTATGCAACCCTGCATGACTCCATTCAGTCATCGGAGCATGGTACCAACCAGAAATGTATTGACTTGTAATGTGTCATAAGGGTTCATGTCATTATGAAAGGTAGGTGGCTCATATTGATGACTGGCTGACTAAGGCTACGTTCAGACTGCAGCCAAATGTGGCCCAAATCTGACTTTTTGACGCTATTTGACCTGTATCTGACCTTTTAAAGACAGTCTGAACAGCATATATCTGATTTTTTAAAATCCGACCCAGGCCACTTTCATATGTGGTACTAAATCAAATACATATTGGATATTTTGCAGTGCGACAGTCTGAACCGCCAGGTCACATTTATCCGATGTTTACGTCATTGAAATCACTGAAGATGACTGTTATGAGAGGCAGTCACAGATATAGTTAAAGGCTTTTCTTGTCAAAGGAAAATTCTGAAAGAAGTCTGCGTCAGTGATGCCGCTATTGTCACTATCCCACCACTCCTGACTCCAACTCTGCATTCAAATACTCCGTCGTACAGACGTAGCAGCCACAGCAAAAAGCTGGGTCTTCTTTTTTTTAATCCAATACTTAAAATTATTGAACTGGTGCTGACTGTAGTTTTACAGAAACTTTATCAGTGCCACACCCACGCTGATACAAGATCTCTCCATATTTACTTCCATATTGTTCCAAGGGTTAAACACAACGCGTGCTGTATGGTCCTATATGACATCAGGACCTCTTCTGCGCATGTGGGTCACTTCAGGGTCGCATTCAGTTCATACTCAAAACTGATAGAAGTCGCATTTAATTTGTAATATGAACGGGCACAGAAAAAAAAAAATCAGATTTCACGAAAAAAAATCTGAATTGTGCATTAAAGGTGGGGTCTGAGATGTTTTCTTGGTGCATTTTTTTTTTTTTTAACTATACTGCTAAAAATCTCCTTCACAACCTGATTGCAAACAAATAATTAAACGCTCTGACACAAAAACTAAAACTTTTAGTCACCAGTGGGACTGACAGGACTGAAGAAACAACATCCAATCATTTTGAGCACCCACTCGAAATGATTGAACGCTGATATGTCTATCAAAATCAAGGGCCATTTGTCCCTGCCCCCTGCACTGTGCATTCTGGAGTCTGGAGGCGTGGCTTCGGGGGGGAAGTCTGAAGAAAGGGGTTGGGACTTTTGAATTGTGTCTTTTCAAAATGTAGCCTGCTCGAGCCATTTTTTCTAACATATCAGACCCCACCTTTAAGACCTGGTGTCTGAATGTAGCCTAAGTCATGTCTCTACTTAAACACTAAAAGGACAGTGTGCATGGCGTTCACTAAACAAAATAATTCTAACATGTTCCTTAGAGGACAGGAGCTTGATATTGTTAAGGAATTTAAGTAGTTAGGAGTGATTCCTGATTCAACCCTGACATTCAAAAGTCATGTAAAAAAGGAAGCAAACAGAAATAAATTAAATCTGCAAAATTTTAAACAATTTAGACCATTTCTTCACACCAAAGTTGCCAAGCTGTTCTTACACACTATGATCGTCTCACAAATCGAGTACCGTTTTACAATCTGGTCACTAACTGGCATGACAACACTTACAAGCACTGAGTCTCTTTTAAAAAAAAGCTATAAAAACTTTTCATAAAAAGGTATTGTCATTTCATCATTGTAATATATTAGGGAAGCATAAACTCCTAAGTTTTGAGAATTTAAATTTTTTTAAAGTAGTTGTTTTTTTATATAAAGTGCTAAATAACCTTGCCCCTCCCCCGCTGCATGGCTTCTTCCAAAGACTTGAAAGTGGAGGTAGAACACGGGCCTCTGCAAATGGGAACTGTGTGGTACCATTAATACGTACCACTTTTGGACAAAATGTACCGTCAGTAGTAGGAGGTAAACTTTGGAACAACCTTTCCCTCCCAATAACAGTGTCCAACATACAACACTTTCAAAACTCACTTAAAACAGCGGCTCCTGGAAAACCAGAGATGCATTTATTTTTAATTGAAGTATATTTCATCACTCATACACTGTTTCTGTTTAGTTGTATGAAGGTATAGAGGTGAGTGTATTGGCTAATGTACCTGTGATCACCCAATGCCCAATTGTTGTTGTTTTTTTGTTCATTTGTTTGTTTGTTTTTGATGATGTCTGTGTCATCATAATTTTAATTTCTTAAATTTATAGCAAATTAGTGATGTTTTAATGTTGGCTGTTTTATGTTTGTTTCTGTCACCTTCCTAGGGACTGCAGATGAAAAATAGTTATTTTTACTAATTCTGGCATAATTACATAGGTGTATTTTTTTTATATACAGCAATGTTCATAAATGTGCATGGTCCCTATCAAATAAACTAATAAAAGCAAAATATATAAACTATACTCTGTATATAAAGTGTGCGCACCCCTGAACTAGACTGACAGAATAGAGAGGATTTTCTGCGATGTGAACATCATGTAACACAGTTTAGGCTGTGTCTTTGTACCTGGACACTGGATATGGACCCAGGGGAACAGAGGACGCTGGATGAGACAGATGGAGACACAGAATTCAGACAAGGCTGCAGGTGATGTTGAATCCATTACTATTTCTGTCCAATGGCCTGGTACAAATATATTCATATCCTTTATGAAGCAATTGTTGCAACTGCCACAAACTTGCATTGCTACTAGTGTGAATAGTTGTGAAGCAAAATACTCGCCCATGAATGTTTAGTGCCTTCATGTTTTTTTTGTCACGTCTCTGGTGAGTACAGGCCTTTAAGATGCATTCATTTCAGTTTGTTTTTCTCATTAACCTACATACAGCGCAGTATGTGGAGGACAAGCAAGCTTTTCTTAAGGTTTTAAGTTGAATAAGAGTTTAAGAACTTTAATCGTCAGGAAATGGGAATCATTTTGATATCATTAAAATCATACTGTCTTGATGCTGTCAAAGTGAAAATATAAAAATATTGGGTGATGGCAGGTGGTACTAGTGACTTTTAATGGCAAGATAATATTTTTATAACTTCCTGTGTCCCTTTTAGGCCTTGAGAGCCCAAGGCCTACATTTTACCTATTTCTGCACAAGGTGCAGAGCTTTAAGTTCATTACTCTCAACAGCCTGAGCAATAAATCCAATCCATTTATACAACCTGCCAAATTCAGGTTTAAGACATTCTTAGACATTACAAATCTGACTTTAAGGACTTTAAGGTCTTAAAGTCAGATTATGGGATTTTATACTTTTATGGATCTGCTGAAATCCTGACAAAGCAAAGACAGATCTCTGAAGTGTTTTTGTTCATTTCTTAGAAATAATAGACAGATATATTCATTTAAAGGAGTGCACCAGGCCATTTCTTAGAAGTTTCTTCAATTCCTCTTACCACAATCATTCAAACTAACAGATAGACATGAGGTTACGGTACCCTGATCGTTGACCTTTACCACCAATAGATTTTCAGTTCATTATTGAGTGCAGATAAATGAGGTGAGAGCAAGCTGGACATTTGACAACCAAAATCTTTATAGTTCATATATGTACCCAAAAAAACACTTGACTCAAATCTTTACATATAATGGGGACCAAATGACTGACTGTGAGGCAAACCTTATCAAGATGCACTGTGGAAGCATCGAAAATCAAACTTAAATCCATCTTGACATGAGTCTGAAGCATAAAATATGGAAAACCTTACATAAGCACTGTACTGCTTGAAAGTTGGACACATTATATCGTTTCAAGTTGGTACAAAATGGTCCCGTACATTTATTTCCTTTATTTGTTGCCAAAATAGTGATCATTCAACATTAACTATGTGTAATCTATAGTTTTAATACAATGTTAAATTGGTCATTTTCTACCATGCCTACTCTGGTTGCCACTTTGAAAACATTTCAAGAGTCAATAGGCACAAAGAGAAAATATAGAGAGAAAACAGGTGGGCTGGGTAGATTTTATGAGTCTGTTCACAGCCTATACAGTACCTTGACTAAACCCTAACTGGATAATTAGTATAGGTGTTGGCTCCTCTTAAATTAAAAGAGATTATACATCTAAACGCAACGAAGGAGACACCGACATTAAAAGTCGCAGCTGAAATGATTACCTGGGAGAAAAACAGTGACTCCTGTGAGGCTCTCCAAAGATGGCAGCAACATAATAAACATCAGGTCATGGTCGTCAGCTTTGGAATTATTACCGATGTCTTCAATGAGACGAAATCAGAGATGTTTCAACTCCTCACTGAACTTTTTTTTTTGTTGTTGTTTTACACTTACGATAAAATAAAGCATAAATTGAATTGAAGCGTCAGTGTCTTGAAGGTGAAAAAGACAATTAGTTCAATTCCTGCAGGGAAGCCTTTTATTGAGGCAGACAAGCAGCATGAGCTAATGTGCTGCAGTCCAGATACAAGCAAGACTAATGGATTACGCCCAGTGAGACACTGAGAGATCAGTTATGAGGTTATAAAAACAACCAAATGATGTAATCTGAACATGGAGTGTGTGTAGAGACCAGAAGTACTTCAGTCCTGCCACTACAGCATTCTATTTGAGAAAAATCAGAAATAAGCATTTCATTCTAAGTAAATGCATATTATATAAAGCCATGTAAGTTGTGGTTTGTGTATCGTCAGTCCTCGTTACATCAGTTTACAGAAAATCATTTTAGTAATACATGGGTATTCAAAGTGGGTGTGTGTGGGATAAAAAGCCCCTGTTCTTGTAACATGTGGGTGGGTGGGTGGACGGTTGGGTAATTTACCAATGTTCTAATGTTAATATTAGATGTATGATGATGTAATAGGTTTGGAAAAGGAAACTTAAAAATGCAAGAAAAAAAGCAAATAATCTATATAATTTTGTAATGTTTTCATAAAATCCTGAACAGTAAGGTCATAAATGTCATGAAAATACAGATGTTCATGTCAATAGTTATTGATAATTAGCATTAATGTGGGATGATTATTTGTTTCCATCTTAAAGTTCTAGCAAAATTCTAGTTTAAAATGTTAGAGATGTGTAATATCATTCAGAAGTTTGAACGTTTTCACCTTCAGAATTTTTCCACAAATCTCGACATAGAATATGTGAAGCAATTAAACTGATAGGCTAATATGAGAGTATTATTGTAGCAAAACTATTTGCAAGTGCGTATCTGAAATTTGTGTGCGCGTGTTAAGATTTGTGCTGGTAAGTAAGATCTGTGTGTGCGAATACAAATCCGTGTGCGTGTATACAGAATCCGTGTGCGCGAATACAAATCCATA
>JAQQZY010000024.1:21951963-21964585 GCA_030068375.1 Ostorhinchus rueppellii | reverse complement strand
AAGCACAAATCTTAACATGCGCACACAAATTTCAGATACGCACTTGCAAATAGATTTGCTACAATAATACTCTCATAGGCTAACCTCTTTCCAAAACATAGGCCTACATGAGTAAAATTAAGTAAAATAAAACATTTTACATTTGATTTGACAATGAAAACAAAAATTGTCAAGATAAAAAATATTTTGATAATTATTTTGAAATAAAGTTACATTATGACTAACAGAGCCATTGATGTTCCAGTTGCATTTTAAACTTGCATAGCTTGTATGAAAGCTTAATAAAAGGCTATGAGCACAAGGACGAGAGGGATAAAAAAAAAAAAATGCTCATGGGACTTTTCAGGGTTAGAGGATGACGTAATGAAAAGCCTCGTCACTCTGAAGATTTATTGCTGATGATGTGTTCATCGACCTTCTTCACCACATAAGAATGTTTTTTTGTGTAATAATGTAGTCAAATGAGATTGAAGAGTGTACCCAGTACAATGCAACAGCCTTATGAGAATACCTGCCTGCACTTCAGTGTGTTTTATTTGCACAAACATCACGTCATATGTCTGCTTGTGGCTCCATGAGGTTTGGTTTCTGAAATACTGAACTGGTTCATATAAAGCCGGTCCTGGCCGCTTGAGTCAGGAAGAAGGCTGTTAAAGTCTAGCTTGTGGAAGTGCCAAAACAAAGTCCTTGTGGATTAAAGATGAGTCATTTAAAGAGCGTCATGGGACCAAAGGAAAAGACTAATTTTTATGGTTTTAATCTGAGCTTAAAGGATGGCTTCACCCGACTTGCACACAAACATATTTTCTCATTCTTGTGTCTAGTCAAGCGGTTAGTTTTGGTTTTATTTACTGAGACAGATTTCTGCTGCCGGCTGAATAAACAACCTTGGAGCAACAGGGCAACACAAGGGGACAGAAAAGGGGCCTTTAAGAAATAATATCCTACTGATTGTGGTTAATCGAATACACACAGGGTCAGCTCAGTTTCTATGCCCTTAGTAACTGGGATACTCGGGGAAATTAAGTTAATCAGGAAACTGGAGAACACTTTAACATCCAGTAAAAATAAGTATATGTCAGTAATCAGATTTCTCATGGATCACCATTCCTACTTTGGGACAATGACTCACTTATTCCTCGTTTATTAGTGATATAAGATACCTAGTCAGTACTTCCTCTCACGCATTTAACAAACAGTGAAACATTCATCAGTGGAACCAATCAATCTGGACTTTCAGAGGGCATTTTGTGGTGGCTTCAGGTGTGTTGCAATAAGTAATGAACAAATTTTGTATCTTTTCACATGCAAACATAAAAAATAAATAAATAAAATAAGTGGATTAGAGACTTGGTTATGCTTTTACTGTTACTGTACTAGTTTGCACTTAACTATTACATTTTATGCAGGCTTTCATCCCATTCCAACCACTAATGAAGAAAAAAAATATGCTGATTATGAATGTTGAAAGTGGGATGAAAGTGTTTCCTTCATGGGCTGAGCTTTAAGTTCTCCTTTTTTTAAGCTTAAAAAAGTATTGGATCTGCTGGAAAATGAATCGTTACAAAGCTCAGACTACAAACCTGTTTTTGTGAGCTTGTGAAAAGTTGTGAGAGGTTTTATGGGCTACCTAAAACAAGGATAAACTTCTACTGTTTACCTATTTTGTTCATACCAGAGCATTAAACTAATGATGCCAGTATAGTAGACTTTTAAAATTCTACATTTATGCTACCTTTACCAAAAACGCTAAAATCGTACCCTCATGGTGCTTAGCACCTATAGGTCCTCAGTGTCAAAAGACACATCACTCCAGATGGCCTTCAAGGAGCTTTTTTCATCTCATCTTCATCTTGAAAAGTCATGTTTTTCAAAGAACTTTTGTCAAGGGTTAAAATGTACCAGACAAAAATGTTTTCACCATTTCTGAACCTGAGTTTCAGAGGTAAGTTTTAAAATTCAGGCACAGAAAAGTGTATGGATGGACTGAAGTTTTGGTTGTACGTTCCTGTTAGGTTATAAACAGGTGAAACAGGAAATGATGACGAACAGCTTTACTGTGACTCTATATTTAAACCAAATCTTGTGACAAACAGCCTTTTTAACACCAAAAGGAACACTTTTCCACAGAACTGTCGCTCCTCTCCATATGGAGTCTCATCTCATCTCTCACAGTGATGACAGAAAAAAAATTAACTGTGAAAAGGTCTGTTTTTATTCATGTCACTGTGCAGGTTGGATGTGGGCAATTAACTCATGTTGTGTACAATATACAATGCTTGTTTTAATAAGCAAAGGGCTGAAATGAATGAAATGGCAAGAGGTAATGGCAAAGCTGGTAATCAAAATGCCATCTGGCTAATCTTTCACTAATGATGAAGATGTAAGCAAAATGCCATTAATTAACCCAGAAACATAAACACACGATCTGTTCTTTTGGGGAAAAAGCCACTGAGTGGAGCTGAAGAACAGACAAACACATATTAGAGGCTAATTATCGTCTCATACGGACTCTGTTACAGAAACTCATGCCCTCAAAACATGAAAAATACAGCAACAAAAATGTCAACTTCCACAGAAGCAAAGTGAATTTATTATTCCAGCCTGTCAGAGTGGGAGAGAGTTTAACAAGCAGCACATTGTGTGTTTGTTGCTGTAAGGCCGGCCTATAGAAAGTATTCTGCCTCTATCTAATCAGCTAATGCAGTTGGTGTTGCTCTGTGAACAACAATGCATCACAACACAGCTCCCGCTGCCACAGCGAATACATTTAAGCCTCCGCCAAGCTGGATGATACACACAATTATTCCAGTTGCCACATTTCTTCACTCATCAATAACAAACACCTACACATACTGTACCATCCTTCACGGGCAGCAAACGCCACCATCAGACAAATAGCTGGAGCTGAATGCTCGGCCACGACAAACTGCAGAGCAGCAGACATTCATTATGACAATGTCTAAGCTGTGGTGTTTGTACCGGCCAATGCAATTGTGATTTAAAGTGAACACGCAAGAGCTGTTGGTGCACAGAAAAGGAAGTAGACGGGGTGCTTTTTGACTCTGATACCGGAGAGTAACGTGAATCACATCCTGCTGAGCATGATTTCTTAGGATTGTACGGTGACTCTCGTCATGTTCATCTGATTCAGCACATTTATGTGAAGACGACAGGAAGCTGGTGTGTTGGTCCAGGTTTGCATCCTCCCACCTGCTGAACTGTGACTGAACCCTTTATATTTGGGAAAGGACACAGGGGATGGTGGTGCTTCCGCACAAAGCCAGGAGAGACCCGGGTTTCCTGATACTGATCCTCCTCAGTTGCTCTGCTCCATTAAAGCTCCGCTCACACTCCTTCCACCCAGCCGGTTGGTCTGTCTAAGTGCCTGCACTCAGCTGCTACATGAGCTGAGAATATGAATTAGGCCCAGATCAGTGTTGCTTCTACAAGAGGAGAAAGTGAACCAGTAACAAGAAACAGCTCCAGTGAGCCGCCTTGGTTAGAAGCACATATGGCTGCTTTTTACAACGTTAACTGCCACGTCTTCCCTCACATCAATCTGCAGTAGAGGCTGTACAGCTAAAGCATCTTTTATTGATGTCGATCCATGATAAACTGAAAAGCAACTACACAAACTGTGCCAAGAACTTACCTTTGAAGTTCCCACTATGCTGGCGATGTGAATTACACTGCAAGGTAATGTATTTATTCCATGAACAGATCGATTTTCAGAACATAAATGTCTTTAGGTTTTCCTATGATATGAAAATAAGTAAAGCACATTTTATAAAAACTTTGAGAAAACTTAAGGTTTTCTCCCACACAGGGAGAAGTGCAAAATAAATCACAGAATAAATTCACACCGAAAATCTCAGATATTCATTTTTATACATGAGACAAGATCATAAACAGCCTACTGCTGTGCATCCACTTTTATCTGTAAACTCCTCAAGAAGAAAAAGTTCCAAAAAACATCAATATTAATCAAAAATTCTATAAAAACTAGAAATACTTCTGAATTTCTACAAAATAAAAGCACAGAATACAACTGAACAAATCAGTCAAGTTATTAATAAGTGACAATTATTTTACTTGTTTATTACTTTATTGAGTTATAGAAGAACTTTTCAGGTTTTTTTGGAAGATTAATATTTTTCACAGAATGGGTTGATCTTCTGTTCAAATCTAAGGATGCCAGTAAGTGCATATTCTTCTGATAATGCCTGATGGCTTTCTGGTTTATGAAAATATTCAGTTCACAGCCTTATTTCAGTTTGTTATGTGATTTTTAAGGAACATTTGTGGAGCGTGTGACACTGTACAAACAGGTTTAGACTCTGTGCACAAGTTGTTGAGTTGCGATGCTAACGGACTACATGTTGACAGAGCCGCGAGCGAAGCCACACAGTGACAGGTATTGTCCGCCCAATTAGTTTGCATGCAGCGATGTGCAGGAAGTGGGAGTCAGCAGGCCGTTGTCAAAAGTTCCTTTCCCCCGGCGGCAGATGCAGAGTGTGGGCAGCAGCAGAGATGACTCCTCAGGACCGTGCTCGCCCGCTGGCATCTCAATGTTCTCTTCCGTTTGCCTTTCTTTCTGTGGGTGGCTTCTCCCAGACAATGCTAATGCTGTGTAATAAGCAGTCTGCCTCTGGACATGAGATCATGATCACTCGCTGGAGGCAGCAGGAGGTCAGCAATGGCAGTTTCAGCCATGGTTTCCCAAATCTCCTCATAATAACATGCTGTTACCATACATTCAAAAACATCTCTAAGATGCAAAGATTGATGAGATACAGTGTCAGTCTGACCCAGAATCATATTTCATATTCAAGGGGACATGTGCCCTGGTGACATCACATCAGCATAGGACATAACCTTATGCAGATTATGAAAATCTTGGCAGGGATAAAATGAGATGCCGCCTCTTGATTACCAATGAGCTGCTTCTACAAGGTCGATGGTGGGTGGAGGGTGGGGGTGGGGGGTCACAGAGGGAGGCTCAGAGGGATCTCCACAATCTTCATGAAGCTCTAAAGGAGACCTTGACCTCGGCTCATTGCTGACTCAGTCCACTGTGGTGTGTGTGGTGTGTGGATGTGCTGACAGAGCCTACAGTAAAAGGCAAGGTGAGTGAGCCACAGAACGGAGACCAACATTACCTGGGGTATTTTAAAGTCACAGCAAAGCAGTAATGATGTGTTCTGAGTTCACCTCAGCATAGAAAAATATGGTATTAACAACCAGAGTTATGCAGCTTATTGAAAATTAGTAACAAGTTTACCCAGTATTAAGTAGTTAAAGTAACTTTTTCATTACTTTTAAATGCCCACTTCAATTCTCTCAACAGTTCATAGTTCATATATTGTGGCTTAAAATCTGTGCTGTTGTGACATAGCAGATACACAGTAGCTGTTGGACATGACAATCAAATTTAATCTGTCATCGACATTACAACAAAAAAAACATGCAAGAGGGTGGTGGAATGCTGGTGTGAATCCGTGCTGTCATCAGGTGACAGCAGGGTCTGTCCTAGATGTGGACCACTTCATCACAGGGCTGACATATGCAGATCACCAAACGTTCACTCTCACATTCACACCATTGGGTTAGTTATTTTGACCAATTAACCTACAGTATTAAGGTATATGTCTTTAGAGGGTAGCAGGAAGCCAGAATACCTAGACAATACCCATGTAGACATGGGGGAACATCCTTCTTGCACTGAGGCTAACCACTGCACCATCTGGCCACCCATTATCTCCATTTGGTTTTTCCACAAATTACCCAAAAATAACTGACTATTTAATTTTGGTAATTAGTCTGAAGGTAATGCACTTGACTGTACATACATTGCAGACATTTTGCAAGTTGCTGCAAGTTTTCATCTCGTATCACTCCAAATTTCGAGTGCGACCAAGGCTTGAGAGTGCAAGAGCCAACGCTTGAATCAGTAATCACAAGTTCTGTCAGTGTCCTCTATCAAGACAATGACTGCGTTCTGTATACCTGCTGCGATTTTTACTAAAATGCCTGTAGTTTTAAGATGTAAATGATCTGCAGTAATGCTGGACCAGGTGTTCATTTGGGCAAACAGAAGGGCCTGTTTCAGCAAATGAGCTTTTCATGTATCACAGGCGCTGACTACTACATTACACAGTAAGTCTGTGTGTCATTAATAGAGGAAGCATGACTATCCATTACAAGTTGTCAGCTGTAGTTGAAGTACTGCAGATTATGAATTAAAAATGAAGAGTAACTGCATTGACAGAAGTCAAAGGAAACCACGTTTTGCAGAAAGGCTTTTACACCCATCACCCCTGAGACTGCCTCATAATTCATTTGGAACATTTTTGATCCCTTTTTCATTTTCAAAAAGGAAATCTCCCACGCACTGGTTTTCTGACTAGCATGTTAATTCACCTTTACTACTGTGGTAAGTTTCTGTTCATTCAACTCAGATATATAGTTACCATGGATACTTATCTTACATTTTGACTGTATCATTCACATATAAAAAGCACCCACTGGGAGTACACCAACTTATTCCTCATCTCTGCTGATGCAGATGCAGCTTTTTATCTAATTCTCTGTTGTACTGCCGGTATTTGATTTTTCTGCTGCAGGCGTTCAGAGTGACCACAGTACCTGCAGTGGGTGGGGGATGGGTGCATACACCTTTATGAAGCACAGCCATTGTTGTGACACCGTGATGTTTGTGGTCTACCAACAGCTATTAATTTACTGACAAAAACTGCCTGCAAAGCCAGAAAACTACAGAGTCTGGCAGGTTTTATAGAGTCCTTTCTGGAGTGTCAAGTTCAGCTGTTACCAAACGTCTGAAGCGCTGCTTATGTCACATTTTTCCAAATGATTTTCAGCTAGTTCTAGCATTTTATAAAAGGACAGCATTTGGAAAAACAACTGCGTCGACCAGGATATTATGCTGCACAAAGAAAAATAAAAATACAAAAACGCAAAATCATACTTTAAGTTGACAAAAAAAAAAAAAAAGTTGCATGCACATCACTGATCTTCAACTATTGTGATTAAAGATCACATTCAATTGGAAATGTAATTATTACATTTTTGCATGCATTTTTTGTTATTGTCAAAGCAGATATCAGCATTTATAAATGATATCAATCCTTTTATGTGCTGTTTTCACTTGCAGATGCCCAAGACTTTCTACCCTCATTTCAGAATGAAGAAGTCCATCACAGTAGGTCCATCATATAATAATACTGTGATAATGATAAGGACCACCAAACTCATTGTCTTTACATTCTCAGTCATCCACATCTTAGACAAACTAGCTGCATTTTCAAAAATAATCAGACAAATAAGCAAAATGTGTCAAATACCAACAAAAACTTATCATTTTCATCTATACTCTTAACACACAAATCTGATCTGCTTATAAATAACAGTGTGGGAAATTTGTTTGAAAGACCAGATTTGAGTAACAACTACTTTTGCCTGCAGTCTGCTTTATTGCCATTTACTAAGTCAGTGCTGTGAGATAAGACAGCTAGCCAACTATGAGGGTCGGTGTATAGGATTAGAATCTCTTACTCCACCTTTAATATCTGTGGTTCAGTAACAGTGTTTAATAACTTCATTACAAGACTAGAGATCACAAACTTCACACCTGATATTTTCTATATGTAACCTGCAGATGCCCAAATGTGGCATTGCTCTTTTTATAATCTCCAGACCCTGTGCTATCCAGCCACCAGTTAATAAGCATTTCCACAGAAGCACAGATGCAGCTATCATTGGTCTTTGCTAAATGCCTGTGACACTGCTGCTTAATTGTTTCTTCATCCCTGAAGCAACTGTTGGTCAAAGTCACTTTCTGTTCTCACAGCTGACAAAAGGCACAGGAGTAGATCTGGCAACCAGCTGTTAAGAAATAAAAGATGTTGTTCATAATGCTGCCCTAATGTTGCACTGTAAGTTACCAAAGCAAAGCAGCATCCAGTGTGGTGCCGCAGTGGCACAGATGAGTCACGACAAGGACAAGAGGCATTGATTGGACGGCAGCAAGGAAAATATTTATTTCAATCTCCTGTCCTTCACCTTTGTGGACTGAAACGGTCTGTGGAAAAGAAACTGTCAGACTATTAAACTGCTGACAAAAACTGGGGAAATGACTGAATGTATAAACAATAATCAGGTTATCGGAGTTGTTTGGTTGGTTTTTTGGCAACACTGAGCACAAGATGCTGTGAGTGCATTAACAAAACAGTGTGAGGAGAGAAGCAGTTCTGAACATGTGTACGAGAAAGTGTGACAAGGTATAAAAATGATTACAAAAGAAACATGAACATAAAAAGATGCATCTTTTGTCAAAATCTGCCATTTTCAGGGTGCGGTTGCAGTTCAGAGATTGTTGTTTTTTCACGCAATGATAAGTGATACCACACAGCGAAAAAAGAATGACACTCCTGCTACTGTTGGACAGGCAGGACTTGTGAAACTTGTTGGACATTGGACAACTGACAAATATGTAAACAATAAGCAGAACAACAATCAGCAGTTGGGTGGATGAAGATGACTGAAATGGTAATTTTTTATTTATTCAAAGACATGATGTCACTTATAAGAGATACTCCAAATGTACCAGTAGAAACGTAAATATAGTGATACCAGGATGATTCTAATATTACAATTTGGTACAAATAGAGAAATTCATCAGCTGTTTCTAGTCCTCTTAAAGTACATTCACATAATTTCAAGTGTGGATTCTGATGTCAAAACTGAGAGGAGAGATCCAATCAAGAGTGGTGTTCCAAGTAAAGTGACTAAGACAATGAAGCAGTAGTAAAATGTTAGATTTGATGGCAGCAAGTACAGTATTTATCTTTACCTGCTGCTTTCAACTTTGCAAGCTAAAATCTACTCTTTGGCCAAAACACACTAGAATAAGATGGAATTGTTATCTTGACCAGAATGCTTTGGTGCCTTTTTAAACTATTGCTCACACAAAAAAAGACAATACATTTTGCAAATGATATTCATGTAAAAAATAAATAAATAAATAAATAAATAAACGAATGCAGTGCCTTAACTATAAACTTTGTGACAAAGCAAAATAATATGCATGTCACTCACGTTATGTATTCCGGCATAAACAGGCCCTTTCTCTTGGGGAAGCAGCCAGCAGCCAGAGTAATTGTTAAAGCGACTCCTGAGCGGCTTTGTGCTACTGTTACCCCGCCACCAGAGAACATTAATTAAAGTGCACTGTTCAAATCAGGCTGTGGCTTGCAGTGACATGTTTTTGTTTGGACTGAAATAGGCCGCACATCACACATGTCACACACCCGTAGCCAAACTTTCAAATTGCATTAGGTCACTTAAGGAAGGAAATTGAATCCACGGCACACGGCGAGAGAGCGGCTGGTAGGGGGCCCTGATATAATTTAATGTGCTTTTTTCAGTGTGCTCGCCTTGGCTTTTTCTTC
The DNA here is from genome assembly GCA_030068375.1 of Ostorhinchus rueppellii. NCBI lineage: Eukaryota > Metazoa > Chordata > Actinopteri > Kurtiformes > Apogonidae > Ostorhinchus > Ostorhinchus rueppellii. The sequence continues at coordinate 21,955,115 of JAQQZY010000024.1, read as the reverse complement.
GTTTGGTGCTGAAAGAAAAGCCTGCGTTTAAGAAAAAGTTATCATTTGCTGGGAGCGTATTTACACGTGTGTTTTCCGAAGCGACCGTGATAAGCCTGAATCCAATTTTCCTTAAATTACTGCTATATAAACTATGAATATTACACTACCAGGAGCATCCTAAAAAATTCCTTGAGGGGTAGAAACCGTTTTTTGTTTCAAGCTCTAGTCGTCTGTATCCAATATAAATTGTTTAACTTGTTGGCCAGGCTTTTTGGCTGCTGGTTCTTCTTTTTGGTGTAGAGTTTTATTACATTACTATGCACACAGGAAGTAGTGGCATACATTTCATTTATACAACTCTGGGGGTCTTATTTGTGTTGCTGGTCTTAAGCAGGAGAAACCTGAGTGTCACTTTAATGCTGTTAGATTATTACACAGCACAGATGAGAAAGGGATTTAGTTTCACAGCTTTAACTGAGAGGCATTGATTTAATTAAAGGAGAACAATCATCCGAAACAGCATGTAAATTTGTATTTGTAATCTCTGATTGTGCTGCTCTACCCCTCCACCACCCAAAACAAATCAATGGCTTGTAAATCAATCATGTTTTAGTGATTGCTGATCATTTATAAAAGAATTGGAGGACCAAAGCAAAATCTGACATGTTGTTGATCAATGACAGAGGAGACCTGGTCTAATTTTAGCTTCTGTTTGTATGGGCTAGGCTCGGGGAGGCCAGCTGAGAAGGGAAGTAATATTTTAATCAATGTGATACACAAAGAAAAAAAAAAAATCAATAGTCACAAAGACAAAACCAAACAGACTGAAATCGTCTCCAGTAACAATTCAAATATCCAGCAAACAAGGCTTTTTATAGTCTGAAGGGCTCTGTGATATTGACAAAAAAACATTTGTTTGGCTGAAATATGCAACAATAATCAAACGTGTAGATTCATTCCATATAATGTAAAAGGATGTGGAAACAGCTATTTTAGATTGTTTAAAAAAGAGAAAACTGCCAACAAATAAAAAATAAATGAATAACGGTACAACATTTGATGTGATTTATTGGTGAATTGCAGCTCAATCCCAGACTCTCGTTTCCCTTCAATAAAAAACTGCAGCCTCATACAACTTTGCAGCGGTCAATATCACAATTTCTGGGTTTACCTGATGAATTGAGCTGCCACACTGTCCAGGTAATATTTTACAGTTATTTTATGGAATTTTCATGTCCCTGGAAGGACGAGTGCGCTTCAGTCCTTGTGTACGGCGACACATGTAATACATCAGGGCACAAAACCACAAACATGCTGCAGCCACTGGATCAAAACCATTTATCCTCCACCACTAAAAAAACAAACAAAAAAAAAAAAAAACAGCCCTTTTCAGTTTGATGGTCATGTATTTTTGAAAGTCTGTCTCTGAGTTCCGAGCGGATTTCAAAACTCTGTGATGCTCAGTCGACAAAAAGCTTCAATTCAAGGAACAGTTAAAAAAAAACTGTTTATATTTTGCGGTGCCAGTAATGAAAGTACTTCTGCTTAGAGCTGTGTTTGGTTCAACAATTTTCTGACATTATTAATCAGTATTAGTTAGACTACTGAACAATACAATTTTTGCAATCAAATTTATAAAATTTTACTACACAAAAGCATGTGGTTAGGTTCTGGTATATCCACACACTGAAAGCAGTTTAAACAAGCAGAAAAAAAAACATAAACCTACAAGCTACAGTGTGGATGAACTTAAACGTCATCATAAAGCCAGATTTATGTCCACACTCTGTTAGCGATGCTGGACATAGGCCTGACACCATCTACTATTATTGTAGCGTAGGAACAAGACTCACAGTTGTTTGGCTCATCTGTATTCATTTAAATCAGGGGTGTCAAACTCATTTTACTCCAGGGGCCACATTCTAATAAATTTGGTCTGCAGTGGGCCGGACCAGTGAAATAATAATATAACAATATATAAATAATGTCAACTCTAAACGTTTCTCTATGTTTTAGAGTGAAAAAGTTAAATTATGTAATGAAAATGTTTACATCTACAAACTACCCTTTCAAACAATGTGAATAACATGGAACAAACGGAAAAATAAGTGTAATTTTAACAATATTATGCTTCAGTTTATCATTTCAACTTACAAAGTGGATCTACAAAACATTTAATAACAGGGAGAATATTGTTAAAATTGCAATTACTTTTCTTAAGACATTTCAGGTTCTTTATGTTTGTTCAGATTATTTACATTTTTTGTGAAATTATACTTTGTTTCAGTGTCAATATGTGAAAATATTTACATTTACAAAGAGAAATAAAATGGAGTTGTGAGTATTTTTAGGTTATTATGAGAGTATTTTACTGATCTGACCCACTTGAAATTGAATTGGTCTGAATGTGGAACCTGAAAATTATTAATATCTATTTTTGCATTTCACAAATTCATCTCATGGGCCAGACTGGACCCGTTGGCGGGCTGGATTTGGCCCCCGGGCCGCATGTTTGACACCTGTGATTTAAATTAATGGCATCCATCTTGGGCGACACCAAGGGTTTTTATAAAATATTGTTAGGGGAAGTCATGAGAACATGACTTGTATTAAAATGACTCAAGGTTCTCCCCAGACAATGGAACGAAGGTGCTGCGCCAGTATACTGCTAGCTCAGCGCCGCTATCCTCCTTTTCAAATTTAGAGCATTTTTTTTTCCTATTTTCCCACAATAATTTTGCTAAAATCTATCGAAATCCGTCAGGTTTGCAGGCTCACACTCTATTTTCCAATGCCATGATGTTTTTCCTTTGAAATCTCATGGAGTTGCGTCTATCGCGAGGTTTTAGCGCAGACTTTCTTCCCATTGGTTGGATATGATGTAATGCATTAAATCAGGCACTCTTATTGGTCGGACTCTGACCACATGTAAACCCACTTCCTGTTTACATCCAGACGACATGCACCATGACAAAACGCAAGCATTATATGAAGCCTCATGATCAGAGAATGATCTCATTTTTGTTGAGTCCTTGGAGGTGACCACGGCCTGTGTAGCCAAGGAAGAGCGGCCAGAAAAATGACCTTGTGTGCAGATGAGATGAGATGAGATGAGATGAGATGAGATGAGATGAGATGAGATGAGATGAGATGAGATGAGATGAGATGAG
>JAQQZY010000024.1:21916287-21929256 GCA_030068375.1 Ostorhinchus rueppellii | reverse complement strand
CCTTAAGTAGCTGGGATAGGCTCCATGCGACCCCCGTGACCCTAGTGAGGATAAAGCAGGTATGGAAAATGAATGAAATGAATGAATGGATGAATGGATGAATGAATGAATGAATGAATGAATGGACCATAAGGGATTATCCAAAACAAGGAGCTACTTTATATTGAAATAAACATTGGAATGACAATCAATTAAAGTTTTCTCTCGGATGGGACATTACTGTGTTTTGAGCCTTTAAGACCCTGCGGAAACCCTGATCATGTGCAGGGTTCTCCCCAGACAATGGAAAAACGGTGCTGTGCCAGTATACTGCTAACTCAGCACCGCTACACTCATTTTCAAATTTAGGGTGTTTTTTGTCTATTTTCCCCCGTTAATTTAGCTAAAATCTACCCAAATCTGTCAGGTTTCCATTGCCATGTTGTTTTTCCTTTGAAATCTCGTGGAGTTGCGTCTATCGCGACATTTTAGCATGAGACTTTCTTCTGGAGATGGGCGTGCGCCAGGATACTATAAATTTCTGGGGAAAACCCTTATGTGTGTGTTTTATACAGACTTGGGTATCCCCGTTTTTGTAAATATCGATTTCTGTTTTCAGGAACTTTGATAAGCTCTCATGTTTTTGAGAAACTTGATTATGCTAACCAGAGTACTAAGAAACTCAGATAAATTAAACATAAAAAGCAAGAACAAAAGAATCATGTTTCGAGAGTGCTGAAGAACTAAAACAACTTTCAGTAATAACACAACTAAATATACCTGATAGTTTAGATAAGGCAAAGAACTGAAATGTTGACTGAATATGTTGGATATGTTTAATATTTCCTGTCATTGTTGTCTCACATTGCAGCCAGTAACATGGATAAGCCAAAACTGCAACATGATGTTGACATTTAATATCGCTAAGCTATAAGCCAAAGAACTCATTTACAATAGACACAGTTTCAGTTTCATCTTAATTGTTGCAATAAAACATGTAGAATAAGGACATCACAATAGAGTGCCTAAAACAGTGATGAAAGGCTCCTACAGACTGCATTTTCAAGTCTAATAAGTTCATTGGCAGCCCATTTGTGTGACAGATCTGATTAACATGAGTAAAATATACATAAAAATGTACTGAATATCAGGTACAATGCAAATAGAGATACAAGAATTAAAGGTCATCAGCAAATGTTGTGTACCTGCACACAACAGTAGTAAACAAATGGTTATTCTGTAACAATAGCAGTGTTTATGTGAGGGATAAAAATCCAAAGACAGTAGAGAGGAAAAGGGTGGATTTGGCCACGAGTCCGGCAAAAAAAAAAAGTAACATGCTGAGAAAGCTTGATGTTAATAGCTTCAGCACATTAAAACACAGATGTCATATTGATCAATATGTCATTTCATGGCTCCTAGTGGTTAAGTAGACGTAGGTCACAGCAGCAGTCACCCTAAATTTCTGGCATTAGCAGAATTTTGTCTCAGGCTGTCTTCAGTCCAAAAAAAGCATCAACAACCATCTGTTAACCTCTCTCACTGTGCGAATCTGGACCACATTTTTTTCCCCTACTACCAAAAATATATATCACTACGTTTGCTCAGCTTTTGCTCAGGACAGAACAAAATTACAATCCCTAGAACTTGCTTAAGAAATGTAGTTCACGCACATGTCACACATTCATACAACACATCCAAACACTTTGTCAATCAACTGAAGCCATAGCAAGCCATTAAGTACCCTCAGACTAACTGGTGCCAATTTGATGATGAGAGTGATGTTAGTTTTTTCATTTAACACAATTTATATACAGCAGTCACTGTAATATTGAACAATGTTATCACACATTGCAGACCATGTTGTGCAGGCCTAATTTCAGGTTTTAGCTACAACAGCTGCGCGAATGTCAGCTGCCTGAAGAAGCAGCACAAAGTAACCAGGGACCTAGTATTTTCTGCATGTAAAGATGTGAAGAACATGATTTCTGTCTTCTGTACAATTGTCCATGATGCATATGAACACACTCAAAAACATCCAAATTACATATGCAGTATATAGAGATTTTTTTGTTGCATTATTGAAGTTTTTTTTTTTACATTATAGGAGTCAAGAAGCTGTAATATCACAAGACTTGAATATGAAGTACATTGTCAGTTTATAATGACTTCACCCATTTAACAAGACACTCCTTTTTCATGCATCATATTTCATCAAATCAAATGACTAGTCCTCAGTTAGAGTATTGAAAACACTGAAGCTTCTGTTTCTGAGGCTCCTGAGCTCTTTTGTCGCCGAGAAGAGCTGTGAAGAGCTCTCTTCTCAGCCTCATTTCTTCTTTGAAATCAAAATGGGTCTTGAACAGAAATTTTAGAAGTGCTTTGTGCTGCAGTGGGACAACTCTGAAATGGATTTTCCTCTCATTCTCTGAATTGAGACAGAGACGCATCTTCTTTTATCACAGTTTTATTGGTTTAATAGGGATCCTCTTTTGTTGCTGTTGAAAAGCATTTGGGTAATAATAAAGTGGGACACTACTCCACCTTTTGTCCTTTGTTCTGTGGTGTCTGGAATTAGTGGCATTGTGCATGTTATGTTTTTGGGTGTGTTTTTGATCCACATCAGAAACCTTTGAATTAGGATTCATTTTAAATGGATGAAAAACAAAGAAGTGTTATTTGAACATACGATTTTCTCTTCTTGTTTCAAAAGCTTCAGAGCATTAATAAGAAACGGCATATTTAAACAGAACCCATTAAGTCAAAAAACATTACTTGACATTAATAAGCAATGTAGGCTACATAAATCTAAGCTGCTGTGAAAAAAAGTACACACTTCATAAAAAAAAGTGCCTCCAACAAGTCTGCTCTCAAAACAACCCAAAGTCATATTTTACACTACCTGTGAATGTACTGTGGAGTTTTGATGATTCAGCACTCACTGGCACAGAAAAGCACAAGCTCAAGGTGCTTCACCCAGGCACCTTCTCAGAATAATATGCAATAAATATAAAAGCAATAGATGCCTCTCTTATACACGCTTCATTTTAGTGACAGCAATTACTACATGCGCTCATTATGCATCTTTAAATTCTCCTTTATTTTAATTGATTGTTACACTGACAGTCCCACCATGCAAATCTTGTACGTTTTAGACAGATCCTCAATGCTGTATCCAGCCTTAGTTACTGTTACTATGGTTCGCTATGTGACAAAGTCTACACCTTCAGAACATAATCATAACAAGGTCTACACTATCCGAATGCCAAGTGTCACAGACTATGTGCGAAACATTTTTTGATTAGATTCAAAGTAGATGTGAAAAAGTGGAAAACAACTCAAGAAACAAGAAAATAAATGAGAAGCAACTTATGACCTTCAGTTTCCGTTTGTTTGTACTATTGTTAGGCTCTTTTATTCTTCGTTTCGAATTCATATATTTCATTTCTATTTCTTTTTTTTTATTCACTTGTATTATTTAGGAGTTCATCTTAATTGTGTTTACATCATAGATTAACACATCTGCAAATGTTTTGTGGTTGCAACTTCTATCTCAACCAGGGATGAAACGGTACAGATTATCCACGGTTCAGTGAATATTGCGGTTCTTGTGTTACAGTTCACAGTTCAGATGCAGAACCCAGCTGGAGACAAGCTGCGCACCAAAAACAGAACTGGGAGCTCATAGAGAGCCTTAAGGCTCATTTATGTTCCTTTACGTATGTAAATAGGTTTGTGAGTTTCTAACATTGTGATGCACCACTGCCTTTATACTTCCATGCCTGCTGTATGTTGGAATGAGCGTTTCTCAATCAATTCACCAGAGGCCACCACTCTAAATTACATACTGGCCAAATACCATGAAGAAGAGTAAAGTTTTTTGAAAAGAAGAAGAAAAATAAAGTCACTAATAACAACGTGATGATAACAGAAGAGGTTTTACTAATGTGGATACTAGCCTAATGTTCATATTGAGAAGGGTAGTTGGAAGTAGAAGGGCTATACACCACATCCAACTCAAGCCGGGGTCCACTGTGTGGCTGGCGTCTGGACTCACTGTGTCTGGCTCCAACCAATGACAGTAGAATTGCATAAGTCAGTCGTCTTTTGCAAAGCTCTAATATAAACGTAAGTTGGCCAGAAATGTCATTTGAAAACGACATGAGTTGTACCGTGGTACATGCTCATACTGATCCATGAAGGGTGTACCAAACGGTGTGATGGTACAAGTACTGTTGCACCCCTAGTCTCAACTCATTTGTTGAACAAGAAATGATCTATGCTATGAAATAAGGCTGACACTGAACAGAGCGGTATTGCCTAAACCTGTAAAATGAAAGGCACTACAGTGTTACGCATCTCGAGTTTTAAGTTTTCATATTTTTATGGTAGTTTAACTTTGTATTGTATGTTTGTGTGGAAAATCGTATCTAAAGTAATCTGTACCTTCCCATGAAAACCAAACAAGCAGACTCAAATTGTAATATTCCTCATAACTGAAACATGACTTACTCACCCACTCAGCCCTACCATGTAAATAAAGTCTTGTTTTTTAGCAGGGTTACATCTAACAGTGATGTGAGACAGTATCATTACTAACCCATACAAATGTACTACACAATCTCTTCATTACCATTAGTTGAGCTAAATACAATTATTTTGCATCAGCAGTCAGAAGTTTCCATTCACCTGAATCAAAACTAATAGAAATGTCATGTTTGATCAGTGTTCTCATATTATTTTTCAGCTCTTGTACAGACATCTCATTGCTCCTCCTTCTGCCATGATTTAATGACAGAGACTGAATGGAGACTTAGAGAATCTGAAGGTGCTTCACTTCTAATATTAATGACTACCATCATGGATCTAATATGACTTTTTGTATAAACAGACTAGATGTGGCCTGGTTTTGTAGTGCAGTTTTTCCTTTGATTACTGTTGATAATAAAGTTTTATATTTCAGAAGCTGTCTCTAAATATGTAAAGCTATTGTTTCTGTCAGATCTGCCCTTTGCAATTTCTGTTTGTGAAGTCTAAAAGGCCAACAGAAAAGCAATTTTTAGTTTCCAGTCTCTCCGAGTCCACTTCAAAATACTGTTTATTGTACTCACTGAACACTTACCAGATCTCCTGTCCCAGTGTAAACATTTCAGACCTCAGTTTAGTTTGAATTAGAAGATGAAACAAAACTAAACAAGCCTTTAACAAACATAAATTCTGTTCCAATGTGGCAAAACTGTGGACAATGCTGACTAGTTTGACACTAAAGTCAGAGAGTTTCCTATTAACTAATTAATAATCCAATTGATTTTCTTTTCAAATCATATTTATCTGTTGGTTTGTTTTGGTGCTTTTGTCACGTTGCCTTTATGCTTTACTGTTTTTAGCCTTTGCTTCTTGTGCTTTTGTCTGTGTAAACTCTGAAGCACAGGTTCTTTTGGGCAAATAAATTTGCTTTGATAAATAGCTGATGGCATATTTTTCTTCAGGTGTTTACGTGGTTAAAACCCCTAAATCTCATAATTTTTAATCGACCAGATCCAACCACTCCATGTTGCTCCACGTTATTAACGTCTCATTCAGGTTCAGTTGCCACAGTTGTTATATCAAGAGCCCAGTCAATTACTTTGAGTGTAACACAAATTGTCTCCAATCCAGCGATTTTACAAACACAGCTAGTGGGTGGTGCTATTTTTAGGGCCATATGTGCTCTGCTCTGAATCCAGACTGCATCGGCAAAAAATTCCAGTCTATTTTAATATGAAGTAAACAAATCACCAGTTGTATTTCATCAGGGTAAGGGGAACTGTGTTAATCTACTCTGCACAATTTCCCCCTTTAATCCACAACCAACATACAGTAAATGCTAAGTAGTCATTGGAAAAATAATCAAGCAATAGGACATCTGTAATCCTGACAGAAATCCTGTCAGGGAGATCAGGTTTCAGCACTCTCAGATCCTCAAACGAATCGCTTGTTGACCTTTCACCTTTCGAGTCTCAGGCCAGGCGGAAGGCACTTTGATCAGGTTTGCCAAGAGGACGGTATACGGCTAAGAGTCCCGCGGAGCTGGGATTAACATGACAGATGGAGAACTCACTCAGATCAATAGCTGTCTGCAGCCTCTTCTGTCTGTGTTGTCTGATAACCTGCGGACAAACACAGTGCTCCTCATTGTAACGGGACAGGGCTCACGCGCCATCCATCACGTGCTGTGTCCACAAATGCTACCCCCCCCGAGGTGGCTCATCAACACTCTGAAATAGGAAACGATTGGTAATATTGAACCACTTCAAACGTGTTGCGCTGTATCAATATTGTGACTGCAGTGTTTCCACTTTCATAACAGAGTGAGTCAGCTTGGATCAGCCCAAACTGCGGCAGCACAATGTGAATATTCAAAAGTCGTACCGATCCTGAGCGAAAAGTTGAACAAAAGAGCCAAAAGTGAAACATTTCAACTCTAAATTTGGAGACCCAGAAATGTCAGAAAGGATTGCGGCTTATCTCTGCACACTCTCCAAGTAGGCTACTGCCTAGAAGGTGTAATGAGAAGCGGGCTGTGATAGTGTTACAGAGGCCTGCTATGTCTACTGTGCCGCTAAGAAGGTTGTTCAAACAGGGTCAGAGTAAATTACACAGCCTGAGCTTTTATGGCGAGAGTCATTCATCACAATATGCTTTCTGTAGTCCAGTAAGTTCTGCTTTAATGGCTGACCCATCTTAAAAGGTGAAGCTAAAACCAACTGCCTGCTAGATAGTCATCTTAGCAATATCCTTAGACTATATTAAGCCACTGAGGGTGATCATTTTTGTTTCAACATTATCTTTATTGGTTTTCTAACATAACAGACTCACTAATGTGATGATGTACAAAAATATAATCACATAAGTGCCAGATCACATGAACCTCATCAGCCACCATTTGATGATTTACTGGGTGAGCTCATTGTGAAATGGTACAGAGAAAACTATAGAGCTAGAAATGAAAAATACAAAACCAGGACTGTTAAATAGATCATGTGGTCCATCTGCAAAAACTTTCTGTTGTTGAAGATAAAAGAAAGCAGTAAGTATTGGGTAGTACGTAGATATAAATGTGAATATCTACACACAACAGGCACAGAGTGACATAAGGCTGGGTGAAAAGGCCAAAAACATTACATTAAAAAAATCTCCATCTCCATCAACATTGGAAATCACCGCAAAGAACGTGAAACCATTATTTCTTTTAGTTTTTAAGCCTGATTTTGGTTGAGTGAAAGTTGAAGAAACCAGTTATTTATGGTTTTAAACTCTTCTTTAAAGTGAGAGCATGACCAGTCCTGACCTGTAAGAAAACAGCTCACATTAAAAGTTCCTGGTAGCTTCAGGGATGTGCTAAAAAATTATGATGCCACACAATCTGTGTAGTTTATAGCTTAATAAGGCACTGCTCTGGGCTTAATTTAACATTACACTTTGTACAAGAAAACTGATAGGGTAAAGTCCATCTAATGTCCAGTCCGCCTCATTTGAACATTTGCATTTTCACATGCAGTCCCTTCAGGTCACGTCTGGAGAATTTCAGACTAGCATTTTTATTAGTCAAGTGAGTAAGTGTAGGTTGTGGTACCCTTTTCCATTAAATAGCTACATATTTTTGGTCTATAATAGGGCCATTCCTAATGGGCTGTAATTCGTTTTCATTGGCTTTTATCGCAGATGTATTGACCAGAAGGGTTACTCTTAGTTCTGATAGACTCATTATAGACATCAAACAAAAATGTGTTGCGTACTAATACCCCTCAACCAGAATGGCACGACAGACAAAATAATTACAATACCCCTTTAGCCCAAAGGTGGCCAAGGGGTAAAAATTAATTTACATGTTAAGTTTAACTTTTGAGCACAACTGGGAGAACTGATGCTTTTCTGCAGCCTGTCAGGGATATTGTACCTTTTATGAGAATGTATTGTGTAACCGTCTGCTATTAAAACATAAATAGTGACAGTAATACACTGTACTTTCATTCAAACTATTCACGGTCTTTCTCATTTTGACAAAGACCATGAAAATTTTTAAACTGAATGTTCTGAACAATTGCTAAGAATGAAATATATAACCTTTAACTACATTTATCCCATGAATTTATCAGAGGTAGCTGTTTTAATGACTGTACATGGCCATAGTCTGGGATGATAAAGTGCCCAACGGTCAACCTTTACATTCACCCCAGTGCCTTACACAGTACAGGATAATAACAAATACACACTGGACTTTTCAGTATAGGCTATCACATAAGATTATACTTTCATCAGCGAATGAAAGGGATTAATCTACTTAACTCACATCCAAGGGTCTACAGGCCCTTTATTGTGGCGGAGGAGGTGGTTTATCAACTCATCGGATTTACAGATTATATTCCTGATTATATTCATGGTCCTTTAATATTTATATCCTTTTGCGATCATCATGTAGGACTTAAAACTATATTTCAGTGGAGGTACTCCATTAAAGATTGGAAAACTGTCTTCTAAAATTGATGGCAGCAACAAAATCTATACAGGGCAGCCTCGAGAAGATAAAAAAAAAAAAACAAACAAACATAATAATCAGAAAGCCTTTCTGTGTTACAGGGATTTCCTCTGTATATAAAGTTAGCCATGAAATTGTATGTTAAAATTTACACCTTTCTGCTTCAAAGTGGAGATCTGTCATAAAAGACCATGTGATACTGAACCTGTGTTACTGTTTAGAGGCAAATTTCATCTTTGAGTTAAACCACAAATATGGTTTCTATAGTAATACATGGATTTCATATGTGAGGTAGTTAAATAAATTTGGTTTTCTTCAATATTTTAGTTGCTTTCAAAAGTTATTAAAACTAAACTACAATGTTTATTTCCATAAATTCTGATTCATTCCTCAGCACAAGCTGTTGACAAATATAATGCATGTGAATTGTTTTATGCACAATTATGGCAGTTTCAGCAAGTAAAAGTTGCTAAAAACAAAACTGTCAAGTTCACGGCTTTTTTCCATGCAAAGGTCATTTTGTGGCTAATTTTCTTTTCTCTCTTCCAATGAACCAGCTTCAATCATCAGTGTTATAGATTTTTATGCATTTTATTTTTAGTGAATTGTACAGAATGTCATTTTATGTCAGCCAGTTTCTAGATGTAGTCCAGTTTCCAAACTTCTCATAAGAGCATTTAATGTCGTAGGTCTACCCTGCATTAACAATCCAACAGACTTGTGTAGCCTAATGTGCGGGTAGAGATGTAATGATATGAAAATTTCATATCACAGTTATTGTGACCAAAATCATCACAGTTATCATTATCATAGTATTGTTGAAATATGCTCAAAATGTAAAAAAAAAAAACAAAAAAACAAAACAAACTACATATACATAATTTAACCGAGTTGTATTTTGAAAAAAACATAAAATAATGTACACAATGTACTTTCTGTTGGCAGAAACATTAAAATATTAATATGTAAATATCAATATACTCAAACGTGCATTAAAGATGGCACTTTATGGCCATAAGAGATATCTGCACAAGGGGTGGGAATTGATAGGATTTTATCAATATCAATGCCATTGTCAATTCTGCTAACCAATCCAATTCCTTATTGATCACATCAATTCCTGAGTGGTGTTTTTAAGTGGGGAAAAAGTAGTTGGAAACGTCATAGCCTGAATTTCCCTGTTGGGATCAATAAAGTATCTATCTATCTATCTATCTATCTATCTATCTATCTATCTATCTATAGTATAGCTTGTTCAACCATTTTCCATATCAAATCATTGACAATGTCACAATGAGGGAGAGAGAGAGAGAGAGAGAGAGCAAGATGTATGGGACGGAGATGTCCATGTGCTCATACCCGGTTCATGCAGGAGCCCACTATCCCCAGATCTCTGGAGCACTGTCCGTGCAGGTGCCTTCAGCCATGTTTTCATAGCTCAAACATTACAAATTGCACATGTGGGCCGAGAGTGCCACCGCTTCTTCAGGAAATGAGTAGTATTACCATGAGTTTTCAAAGTGCGGTAATGGAACTTGGTTTTAATCATAATTAGGATTTAAACAGTAATACTAGTCATTGGGAATGTTACTGCATTTTATCATTATACTGGTAATTGTTACATCCCTATGTATGAGTCTGCTGAATGAGCTTCACAGGTCTGTCTTCCTTAATGTGATGTACATGGAAATAGCCCAACTTGAGCAGCACAAATGCCAGCTACATGTGGAGAAAGGTCTGCTTCTAAAACCCAGAAATGAATAAAATATAACAATAAGAACAAATAGGACCTGTAAGGGTCTCAATATGTAAAATGCATTTCTTGCTCAAAAATAATTCTCCAGAGGAAGGACAAACCTTGATTTTAGGCAACTTTTTCATTTTTACATTAGTACTAATAGTTGAATTTAATGCCCAGTCCAGCTTGTAAGCATGATATAAAATGTCGTACGACCTTTTGCCTGATCACCCAGCTCTGTCAAGGAGGTAACACATTCATTACTATTTACTGTCACAGATTAATGCACACTTAAGCTGAGCACAGTTGATTTCATTCATTTAAAAAAATCCACAAAACACATCTGACTATGACAACTATTCACACTAGGAAAGTTGCTTTGGGTTTTGGTTGCAGTGGATCATGTTGTCAGATGAACAAAACTCTCTCACTCTGAGACACTTCCTCCAAATCCACTTGTTATGGTCTTTTTGGTTCCACCTGACTGATCATACGCACCCAAATCTACCAAATCAGAAAATGAACAAGAGCCCAATTCATACAGACAAAACAGGAGTGGATAGATGAGCTGATGAAAAGTTAAGAAAAATAAAGAATAAAACCAGCTTCAACCATGAACAGATTTACATAGACACAGTCCATGACATGAAATGTGTTTTCTGTGCTGACCTAGAAAGTACAATATATCTCCCACTGGACTGCACATGGTACATCTTATATACTTTATTACTTCATGAGAATAAGGAGAGAGATTAGTGAGCCAGCTAATTTAAAAGTGGATGTAAATCACTGTATACCAAGAAACTAATACCAAGTGATCTGGAAACTCCACAGCTACCATGATACTTCAGAGGACATTGCAGGGTAATTGATTTCTTGCTTAAATTAAAATTTAAAATGCCTTTTGCAAAGTCAATTTCAGCAAACTTTAGTGAATAAATTAAAAAACCAAACACATGTATGGCTGTGCAAAGCTGGCATGTAATAACTGGCATAAAGCTGCAAACTTAATCCATTTTTCAGTTGCAGTTCTTTGCACAGGTCACCTCAGTTTCAGGGACAATGAGGGACACTTCTGTCCCCCAGCTCTCACTAATTTCCCGCTGTGGACACTGCTTCCCCAAGAGTGGTGCCTTCAAAGAAATTACCCTTGGCCTTCTCTTGAACTCTGAAGAATTAGTGCCAAACGATTTCCGCAGAATCTTCCTCGGCTTTTGTGATTCGGGTCTACCGTACTATTACAGTTTGTATGAATAGAAACCATTTTCTTTCTTTAAATCTCAAGTATTTATTACTGTGCTGCCCGAATGAAAGCCACATTTTCCAATTTTGAAGCATACTGTCCGTCTATAATGATGATATTACTGCCAACACTTGCCATCAGTATAAAATATCTGTGTTCAGAATCTCCAGAAACCATTTCATCCAAAGTAATAAAGGGGCTTGACTGTAAATGAAAGGGGTAAAGTATCCTCAGAAGTTGCATGTATGCTTGTCTCTTTTCATATTATATACGGGAAGTAATTGTGATCTTTCTGGTGCTTTAGGCGCGCAGTATATATTTATCACATAATTATTTTTTTCCTTAATAAAGAAAAGATAGGATAAAAGCAGACATTTACAATCATAATTATTCATTATGGTTGGAAAATAAGCCCATGAGCATTTCATTTTCAAACAGCATTTTTCAGTAACAGTGTTTCTGCTGGTATGGTACCGTCACACCATACATTTGATACATAAAATCAATAATAGGCAACACATTAGGCTATACATATTAAAGTCTTAAACTTGAAATTTTAAGGTTTCACAACAGAACAATTGCAGTGATGGCGTCTTCTATCGTTATCGGTTAGTTCTGCTGCCTGTTTTTTTTGTCATCAAGTGTTTTCTTTTTATTTATTGCAAATTTGAATCAAAGATTCTAACCACTTTAAACAGTAATAAACACGGAAAACAAAACAAAAACAACCCACCCCCCACCACCACCCACTCAGGTCCAACACCAACTAGCAGTCAAGTCTAAAAATTAAAAACGGAACAAAAAGCAAATGATTCTGTGAAAAAAACCATAGGTATATCAAACCATCTCCTTAATCTTCTCAGTGATGTGTGACCATATATTAAGATTATCTTTTACCCTCACACCAAAAGAGACATTTCTGCATAGCCCTTAGTTGACCTTGGGATACATCATTCCACAGTAGCACTGATGGGGAAGGGGGGATGGCAATCGCCAGAAGAGTTGAGAGTTCTTTCACAACCATAGTCCAAAAGTGGTTCTGCTGCCTGTTTCTACTGGATCAACTGCCCATTTGCACATGTGTGACAATAACTCTAATTGGACAAAGTGCCCAAAATGCATTGCCAGAGATGTTCAGAGTGATTCTGCACTGCAGATGACTACGTCATTGAGTGTATCGTGACTCAATAATTAACACTATTTTTGGTATTGAATGTTATTATGAAATTATTACATGACGATGCAATGTAGCCATTTTCTTTCCTTAAAGGGCAACTTTGGTCATATTCAACATGCTTTCTATTGCTCGAGCAACCCGAGAAACGCTTGTACCGAAGACACGAGAAGTTTTAGTGCAACCTACATCGAGATTTTTGACCGGAAAGTTAGTGCTCACAGCTAACCCATAGGGACAGGTTTTTAACATCTTAACATGCTCCAAATCTTACCACAAAAGTCATGCAACATCAGAAGACACCTTACAACACAGCC
>JAQQZY010000024.1:21837506-21848619 GCA_030068375.1 Ostorhinchus rueppellii | reverse complement strand
AAGGTGGACACACTAAATATGGACATTTATGGTTATTATTTGTCAACAAGGACTATTTTGTTATTCCAATTGATCATCTTCTGTATGAATAATAATGAAATTGTTAATTTGAAACAAGTTTTGGATATACCATGAAGTTATTTATGTTTTCTTATTTTGGTGGTCGAATACATTTCTTAAGCATCATATGTCAGCATTTATGGTAGAAGGGTGGTATTCTAAACATGCACATGATAATTTTAGGTCTTTTTTTTTAATATTTGAAAGTAGAAATACTATAAAAACCCCATTTTTTACTTATCACTTTTCACGTCTGGGTTTTGTAGCAGTGTGTAATCTTACAGACATTTACTCACCATTTGGTCCATGTACGAGACAAAACACCAGAAAGCATCCACCTCGTTCTCCATCACATATAGAATCGGTGAGAGCAGGTCACTCATCCCCTGGACATAACCTAAAATGCAGAAAGAGTGTTTAGATGTTTAACAGATATTCCGGAGTTTATTCCACTACTATAGGAATACAGCACATGTTCAATGAAACAAAACACTCAACATCTCACCCAGGTCGAAGTCGAACATGCAGTACGTCATCAGGATGTCATGAAGGAGAACCAGCCCTGGGTTGTCGATGCCTTCATAGAATCGGTTTGTTCTGTCTGTTCGGTTTACATCTTTCTCTGAGAACACCAGTGGAGAAAAAGATAAGTATGTAAGTTACAGGATTGACTTAGAGTAAAACTAAACAGCTTGGAAAACACTTCTCAATATAAAAACACTGTAAATGCATATACTGTATTTTTGTGATGACAAGGTATTCGTACTTTCATTTTAATTTAACATGAACCTGAATAAACTAAAATATTAAATGTAATTAATTCAAATATACACCGTCTTCCCACCACTGATAAAAAGTTGGGGTCAGCCTTACCTATGAGACTTTTATAGTCCCTGAGCCTGGAGTTTCTTCTCTCTTGTTCCTCGCTGACTGACTTCCATTGGAGTTTCATCCTGAAGTATTCATCACTTTGAAAAAGTAGGGAAACTTTAGAGAGCTTCTTTCTTGCAGGTAAATTGACATTAACTCCACTAACCATTGAAATAACCTAATCACAATTACACTGTTTCATAGAACCACCAGACTCAGAAGAAACTGGTCCAATCAGGGTGAAAAAATTGGTGTAAACCTTTGTTAATCCATTCAACAGGGAAATATTTCCACTGAATAGCCATACAATTCAATTGTGTTTCTTTGGTTGCGATGATTTTATTCTCTCTTTTCCCAACATGAAGGTAATATTTACCGACTAATTTCCAACAATGATACAAACATGGTGGTAAAAAGAACTTAAGTCGATGTCTGCAGTGATTGAAATGGTAAACTGTTCATAAAAAGTGTCTGAAAAAATGAGGAAAGTTGGAATTTTTTCTGTAGATCCACAACTACTGTAATAGTCTTTCTGTTTTTTTTTTTTTTTTTTAAATTAACATTGAAAAACAAAGATGTACAATATAAAAAGTGGAATAATATTCTGCCCATGGTGTGCAGATAAACCCTAATACTACATATACTGACTCACATTTCCTGAAATACTACATTAAAAATAAAGAAAAACATAGAATTACATAAAAATCACAGTTTGTGTTCAGGTCGTACGTTTTGGTTCTCTGCAGCGCTTTCCTCTCCTCTAATGTGCTGTCCCATGGAAAGTACCCCAGCAGAAACTTCCATGCCTCTTTCCTCACTGCATGACAAAGTCCCTGCAGATTCACAAAAGGTCAAACATGAGTCCTTGAAGATCCAGAGCAGTTTTCAGTGCATTGCATCATAAAATGCACATTGTTCAAGCTAATAATATGGTTGGAAGTGACTCATTGTGACACAAGATCTGACACTGCTGCTAAAGTAAACAAAGAACACTACACTGTAAAAAGTAAAACACTGAATCAACCTAAACATTTTTCTTCAATAGATCACATAAAAATAATTAGAGTGAACCAAATTCAATTACATTCAATTACATTCAATATAATTTAATTTGGTTCACTCAACTAATTTTATGTGTGACCTGCAGTACTGAAGAAAAATTTTAAGTTGATTCAATATTCTACTTTTTACAGTCTAAGGAGACACATCAGAGTAACATAAATAATAATAGTCCACATGCCCCTTTGAAGATGACTTGTTTAAGGCGTGAGACATTGATCATCCTTCCTTCTGGATCCTGATGTTGAGTCCAGTCCTCTGCAGACAGCGGCTCCCTCCGTGTCACCTGGGGCCTCGTTCCCAAGTCGATCTACGAAATCCAAAGAAAAACAGAAGAGTGAAGGCTAAACAAACATATGCTCGATGGAAAACACGTCTAAGAATTAAATAAAACAAGTAAACGGACAGGAACATGTTCCTCTTAAAGAACACTGGCCTACATTTCAAAGCATTAGACTGTCATTGTTTTATGATTATCTGAGCTGATCACATATAGACCGTCCACGGCAAGAAAAATAATGTAATAATGACAACTTTATGTTCTTAAAACTGTTCAGACTCCTGTGGATATTGGACTCCACATCATACATATAACAAAAACATGGTAGAACAACATCAAGAGGGACTTTGAAAGTGGATGAAACTTTTTCTTCTTTTTTAATGATGTAAACAGTAGGGAACAAATTTAAACTAGAAAAGCACTCAGAGAGCACAGACCTCCACCAAGGCAGCTCAGTGCCCCCGTGATAAAGAAACCTTTAAAATATTCCTGGATCCAGATGGTGATCCAGATCACCACTAAATTTTAATCAGTTGTTCCTGGTCCCATTTCTAACATTTCCTGAAAATTTCATCAAAGTCTGTCCATAACTTTTTGAGTTATGTTGCTAAGTGCCCTGACCATTCCTTGTGGAGTTATATGCACAAATGCCTAAAATGGTCCTATCGCACAATGTTATAGAATCCTTTAAAAAATTCCTGGATCCAGATGGTGATCCAGATCGCCCCCAAAATGTAAATCATTTCTTCCATATCCCATTTCCAACAATTTCATCCAAATCCATTTACAACTTTTCAAGTTATTTTGAACATAAACAGATAAACACAGGCAAAACCACACCCTCCTTGGCACACCCTATTTGGCATCACTGTTTACACAGCATTAGTATTCAGTAATATGGATGATCACAATGTTATCAATTATAGTTACAGTTCAGTTGTTGGTGTTAATGGCTCATTAAAAACATTTTCATTCACCCGTATATAAACAAATGGGTGAATATTTCATATCTTTTAAATCATATTTGGTCACTATTTAAGGCTGTGCTTTTTTTTTTAAAGCCTTCTTGTTGCTTCTCCTTACTGTGCTTTGGTTTCATAGTACCTGACAAACAATGATCATTTTCTGTTTCATAATTTTAATAATAATACTAATAATAATAATACTAATAACAACAACAACAACAACAATACATTTTAATTGGAGGCGCCTTTCATTTGGTTTGTCTTTCAAAGAGTCTTATGCTTATTTTTTATTCAGCTATCTTCTCAGTGAGGCTTCCATCTCCATGTACGGTCTCAAAATAGAGGATAAATCAGGATGCCCCAGTGTAGTTTCATCCATCATCAACATCAGACCAATGAATGATTGAAGATGTTAGCATGTGAGTGATGTGATCAGGATCGTTCCTCACCCTGGTGATGACCTCAAAGCCAGGCTCCTCCTGCTGGTTGATCTCCAGTCCTGGGATGACTTCACCCAGCAGGTCTGCCACCTCCTCTGGGGGGCGCCGCTGCTGTTCTTCTGTTCCCCGTAAGGCATCGAAGAGGTAGTTGGTGACTTTTGAGAAGCCTCCGAGAGTTGTAACATACGGATCTTTTTTCAATTTCTGCAAAAGAGTAAAAAAAAAACAACCTTTAATCTAGAAACTAGTGCTTTGGAACTCCACAAGGACAAAATAAAAATTTCTGAGAAGTAAACAATGCTTTAACAAACGAGAGCAAAACTGTAAGAAATGAAATGTTTTTTCTTTAATATTTTATTCAAGAATATGGTCAGTTTAAGAGCATTATTGCATTATTTCTTCATTTCATATTTAGATTGTGCTCTTGAATATACAGTTGACTGCACAAATGGCCTGCGTTTCAATCATCTGCGTTTCAATCATAACAATATTAATAGACAACAAATTGTCAATGCATGTCTAGGTATGAAGAAGACAAAGAACAAGACTCTAATAAGATCCAATCAATATATGAATAAAACTGAAAGTCAACATAATACTAAAAAGCAAAATTCATCTTGAAGAGACAAAAAACTCTGTCAGCAGGATAATAACTTGCAGATACAACAGTATTTCTGGGTGTTGTCTGTACTTACGTTAACAAGGCTGTAGTTGTTGTCATCCAGGAGGTTTTCAAATGACTGTGACAGGGCCTTGTTAGGGGTGCTGACCAAGAAACAGGATGCATCATCTGGAGCCCTACAAACACACAAACATCATTTCAATCACTGATTCAAGGCCATCACAAAAAAACCACAAATACCACAGTCAAGTCATTCATTTTTGTCGTAAAGAAAGTTATAAAATGGGAAACAAATCTGGAAAATGTAATAATCTTATTTATTTATTTGTTTTTACTTTGAAACATCAAATTGTATTACACATTAGAGGTCAAAATGATAACATCAGTAGTAGGGATGTGCCAATACATCGATTATTAGATTCATCGTGATATGACACGTGACGCTTTGATAAGGATTCATAAACGTTCAAAAACAATTATTTTTCATAAATACTAAATGACAGGAACACAACTGCAGCATGCAGCAGGAAAATAAAAGTGGTGCATACTGTTCGGACTCCTTAAAGGCTGGACCAGGGGGAAAACAGTAAAACCAACTCTGTTTGGCTACAGTTACAGAGTGCGAGACTCAGCCAATGCGTTTCAAAGCTAGCGTTTGGAAGCAGGACTGTTGTGCTCTGATGCGGATACCGGAGTGCAGATACAAACTTCCAAACTGAAAGAATTTTTCCCAGAAAGCAGTTCCCGAACTGTACAATGAGACTAAAACCAAAATAGTGGGATTAGTGAAGGAGGCATGTAGGAGAACTCCGACATGTGATGCATGCTTTGATTGTGGATAACAAAATCCTTCATTTGTTGTTGGCTTTATGCTGCTCATTGAGGATTTTGTTTGGCTATAATTTAATATGACCGAATACGCTCGCGCTTTTGCTGGTTCAGATTGAATGAGAGGTTTTCTAGTTTTTTATAGAAGCACGTGTGTGGGGAGGTTCTGAGAGTTTGAGGGGTACCTGGGGAGCTTTTGATGGGCCAGAAAAACTAAATAAGCATTTATTTATTAGACTTGTTCAGAAATCTGAAAACCACTTTTGGTTGAAATAAGTCTTATTTCTTTCTTTTTAAAAAAAATATAATTCAAGTTTTTATTGGAGTATTTACTTGGTGCATGACAATCATACAATGTTGCTAAATGTTAACAAACAGGGCTTTTATACATAAATGAGAAGTATTCAAACTGCTATAAGGCATAGAAGTCCTTAAAAAGGAGGAAAAAAAATTATAAAAATAAAAATAGATAGGGGTCCGATTTACTTCTAAAGACACTTTATTTGTTTTCCTTAACAAAAGTGAACTTCATTCCACCAAAGTTTTTTTTTATTCTGTTAAGTGTGTGTGTGTGTGTGTGTGTGTGTGTGTGTGTTTTGTCAGTAACTGGAAATCTGTATTTGTGAATAAGAGCAGCTTTTGCTATCATTGGATCATTGGATCCTTCAGTGGTTTGACATGAATGGAGGCCAATTTTTCTGTTTACTTGAATTTGTAGATACTGACAAAAATAATTTGTTTACAAGTATGAACTGTACACAGAGGGAGAAAAAAAAATCCTGAATGGGGGAAAAAAGATGCACTGAAATTCGTTATCAATATTATCGTGATAATTATTGATTAATCAAATCGAATTGAATCATGAGGTGCCTTAGATGATGCAGCCCAAATCAGTAGATAGTGCAGGGAAAAGAAAAGCTGCTTAACTGGTACAAGTGCTAGGACTGAAAACACGCCCTTGCATTAACACAGACAGGATGTGAATAAAGTGATGCGCTGCTTGCTGTTCAACACAGGAGTCCATTATAAGTGAGCTGCCTCTGTTCAGTGTTTTCAGCCTGGTATGAGAATATGGCAGGCCACTACAATCACCAAATGAACAACATCCAAAAAACCCACTGAGGATCAACTGCAGTCATTAGATCTGGGAAAATCTGGTTCCCAAATGGCTTGTTTTTGCACCACAGCCTTATAAATGTACAGAAAACCCAGGTTTGAACCAAATATTGCCTAGAAATGAACAATTAAATACATACGTGTGTGCGCGTGTGCATGTGTGTGTGTGTGTCTGATTCAGATATTCCGTAGCTTGGTTAGTTAACAGTAAAATCTCCAAACATGTTATGTCTTCATTGAGGATTTATCTGTAGAGACTTGAATGCCATCTAATAAAAGACAGCCAACTGGGAGGAAGAAAGTCACAACTATCAGCGTTCTGTGTCTGAAAACGCCCAGCACTTAATCGACACAATTTCATTATGAAAAGGCTTTGATAAGAACTTTAATAACAGCTATCTGCACTGAGATAAAGAGACACACAGGCAGTGTCCTGCAGAAAATAATCAAACATGGTATTTTGTTGTGAAGGTAAAGTACACATCTCCTGGGTGTGTGTGGTCCACCGAAGCAAAGCATCAGGGCTGCTCAGGGATTGTTGCTTGTATGTAAATAATATACATTAGCATATAAATGACTCTTTGAATACCAGTATGGTTTCAAGGAGAGAAAATGTTAATCAATAAATCTCTCAGGCAAAAAGTGACTTCAGCTTTAATATCCTAGTTCCAAGTGAACTTTGTGAATAAAAAACATGCTGTGTGGATTCTTTCAAAACATGTTTATTAGCCTTTTGGAAAGGTAAAGTCATAGTTTATCCTGTCTGACAAAGGGACCATGGCAGCAGCATGAACCTTTGTGTGTATAAATAGATATCCTACATAAGCTGTTTTTTGCTGCCTTCGGCATAATTTCCCCCATCCCAAACAGAAATAAGGATTTTACATATTTGGTAAGAACGCTAGTATTTTATGAGACGGCAAGACACAAGAACAGACTTCCATAAGACTGACACCTGCAGATAATGTGTCTTAGGATTTTAGTCCCAGACTTAAGATTCTTGTAGACTCAGTATTTTTAACACTACAACTGGATTCACATTGACCTTTTCTGGAGGACTCTTGTTTTAAACAAATAATAGTAAAAATCCAACTGGATCATCAGATTTGAGGATTTAGTGATGACAGTATAGCTTTTGTTGACTAGACTTTGACTGTTGCTGCATCATGTGGGTTTTAATGACCTGTATATAGTGGGCAGTAGAACTCAAATGGGTTGTTGTAAACTGCCAAGAAAGAAAAGCAAAGTGAAATAAATAACTAGCAATTCAACCTTTGTTCGTCAAGTCCTTTTGGTGGATCAATAGGTCAGTGTAACATCAGTATTCCGTACCCTAATGACAGATACTATATCACTATAACACAGTGTATGACTTCAAAATCAGGAGTAAAATATCCGTTTTATCATTTTAAAAATTATTTCATTATACTATGTTCTTTCAATATGATTTTATATACATTTAATGTTTTTCTCAACATTGCAGTCTTTTATTAATCAAGCAATTTCCTCCTGTTCCATTTATTAAGACTAAGTCCACTGAACTGTCTTTGTGCATGAAATGCAAAACGCACCATAAATATCTGGGTTTGTCTGTTAAAATACATGTATTTAAATACACAGAATAGTGGTGAAACAGTTGCCTTGTTTTTAGAAGTACTTTAAAAGACTCCTGCATGGGATTATGGGTGCTTAAGCTTGGATCCACAGAAGTATCCTTGAAAATTCCCAAAAGGAAAGACGCATTTCTCCAGCAGGATCATGATCGTGGGCACTGGAAGTCCTTCAGTGAAATGTGATGGTGTCATTTTAATGTGTGTAATGTGTGCAAATGAATCCTTGAAGGCTCCTTCCTTCATCTGAAAAACACCCACTGTCTCTCCTCATCATCATCAGTCTGCAGCTCCATCACTTCTCTGCAGACACACTGACCTGAATTCCACTGTTATATTTCTGATTAAATCAAACATCTGAAATCAGATATATTAGTGTAACATTATTCTATGCTGCTGTTAAACATTGTTGGGTGCTATAAAGAGGATGTGCTCTGCTGTTGTGATGATCTCCCATCAGTCATTTTAACCCATAACAACCCAGTACTACTTTTGTGGCAGTTCCCACATTAATTTATCTCTTTATTTAACCTTTAAGTGTTTTATCACCATTTATTATATTATCCTCTGTATGTTGCATTTTTCAGTGTAAATCATGAAAATGACATCTGTCATTTGTCATACTCCATGGGTTTTACTGGTGAATCAATGTTGCAGAAGATGATGATGTTTCCACATTCACTACAGAGCCTCTGAACGTCCAAATGGGTCATACCTAATGACCATGAAAAGCTGATAAACTGTATTTAACACCAATTATTTACATAAATTGATAGGATTAGTGGATCAATAGGTATTAAACAGTTTATAGTAGTAAATGACTTTGGTCACTCGTGGATGTTTGGGTCTTTATGGGTTAATATTATTAAATCTCTAATTATAGTCATGGCCCAAATTATTAGAACACCTGATAAATCTGAAAATATTGACCTTTTTGCCTAAAAAACAAGATTTAATTTCACAATTAAATCACAATAAGTTTAGAAGGAAAAAACACCCTATTTGTTGGAGCTGTGAACATCTGCCATGCGAGTCTGGGTTCACACTAGTGGAAACTAGCTTAACCATTAATGTGTTAGCTTTTCAAAGTGTGGATGTAGGAAAAAAAATCCACTGTGTGAAGTTCTTATCTGAAAACTAAGCAAAAAATAGACATGTAATGGAGTAAGAAGTCCAATATTTGTCTCTGAGACATTGTGGAGTAAAAGAAAAAAGTAGCATAAAATAGAGATATTTAAGTAAAGTACAAGTATCTAAAAATGTTTGGGTGTTTAGTTACACTTCCACTGCCAGGTTCTCAATTCCATGGATTGATAGGATTAACGGATCAACCGGTAATAAACATTAAGGATGAGTCAGCTGTTTGGGTTTTTATGGGTTAATATCAACCAATTAATACCAACCAATTTACTTCCTGTTTGTTACTAAATTGAACTATTTGCATTAGCAAATATATGATGTGCAATAATACTAAATAGATTTTTGTTTTATCACAGCATTTAGATGAGTAAAAGACTAATTTGACTTGACATGAGACAGCTTGAACCTAAACAGTGAAATCCCTTGAAAAGACACTGAAAGAAAGCAGTGAAACAACAACTTTTTCTAGTCAAATAAAAATGACGATGGAAAAACTCTAATGATGAAGACATCATTAAATAAACTTCAATTGAAGTACGGGTAAAACATTAGACTAGTTTTCATTCTGCCTTGATTCTTACCATAGTAGTTACAGCACTGTCATTTAAAAAAAAAAAAACTGCTAATGGTTCAATGTCTATAAATGTAGAAGGGTTTTAACTGAATGACAACTTCGAAAAATGAAATAATCTAAAGTATATTAAAACTTCCCATTCTTCAAAACAAAACAAAACAAAAAAAAAAATTCATTCATCTATAAAGTAACAACTAAACCAAAATCAAGGACATAAAATTCAACTATTGAAACATCCAAACTAAAACTTAATCTTCATACTAAATGAATTTAGTGATGTCTATTGTAGGTCATCGGTCTTTTGTGCTCCATCTACTGGTACTCACTCGCTGAGCAGAGCGTATCTCCTTATGGTGTCCAGGAACTCTCTACTGCCTCCTTGATGGAAGTGAAGCGCCGGCAGAGATGCTGAAGGTTCTTTCAGTTTAAAGACCAGAAAACACCACCCTTCTTCTTTCAGTGTGATGGATCTGAGGTCACTGACGCTGAAGGTAAAGGCCCACCTGCTCTTCTCATGACTGTGGTTTAGAGAACCTGAGAAGTGAAACATGGATCCAAAACTTAACACAAAGCTCTTTGCAAATGCAAGCAGTGAAATGTATCTGGAGGGGGATATTTTCAGCAGTGGTATCACTTTCAGTTCCTCAAAAATTGCAGGAAGGTTTCATGTTCAAAGACTTTCAATATGTGTTAGAATCTGCAGTCAATTTTTTATGTGTGAGAAATCTAAAATTCATCGAAATATTTCATCTCTCAATACAGTGAGATTTCAAATCTATGTTGGTCTACAGGAAGTAAATCATAGCATTTTTTTCCTCTAAGTGAGGATGGTCAACATCTTACCACCTGAAGCCAAAGTTCACATTTTAGTGATGTCTAGGGTCATTTCTATGGTTGGTTATTCAGAAGTGAATCAAAGGTAAAAGACTGCAAATCAGTTCTAAATGTAGAAGAACTCTGCTTTTAAACTACTGATCTGTTCAAAAAAACTACTGTTTTTCAGTCATGCTGTGAACTACAGTGAGGATTTCATAGTCCATAAAAGTTTTACTTGTTTACCAGGATGTGCTACATGGATATAACATTATTTCTTACACAGTACATCAACAAGCATGTAAGAGGGAACATGCTTGTTTAAATCCTGGATTACGACTGACTGCTGCTGAATAAAAAAAAAAAAAAAAAAAAAAATCCAGATGATTGCAACAACAAGACTAAGAGAGAAACAAAAAAAAAAAAAAAAAAAAAAACCTCCCATATGATTAAACACTGTGAACTTATATCATACTGTTTTTTCCCAGGCACTATAATGCCACAGACACAATCAATGTTACCAGCAGCAGCACACAGTCAGGTGCAGTAACAACTTCAACAAGCTCACATAATAAACAGCGTTAAATTGTTCTGTTTTATAATTTCTCCACTAGTTATTCTAATAGTCTTGTTTTATAATTTGTAATAATAATTTTCAACAAGTATCTCGGGGTCTTGTTCACGAGTGAGGGAAGGATGGAGCGTGAGATTGACAGGCGGATCGGTGCAGCGTCTG
>JAQQZY010000024.1:21815238-21837406 GCA_030068375.1 Ostorhinchus rueppellii | reverse complement strand
GGGGTCCCTCCTGAGGAGCTGGAGGAAGTGTCTGGGGAGAGGGAAGTCTGGGCATCCCTGCTTAGACGGTTGCCCCCGCAACCCGGCCCCGGATAAGCGGAAGAAAATGGATGGATGGAATTTTCAACAAGAAATACTAATATTATGTTACATAACTGACAACCAGAGAACAGTTGACACTTAACTGATTATAGTCTTAAACAGTCAAGAATAGAAAAATAAAGCTTTTGTTTTTTTGTTTGTGAACCATGTACTCTTGTCATTCCAAACAATTTTGGAACATGTGCCATAAAAACTGTATTTAATTAAGCTGGACTTAAAAGAATTGTCATGGATGAAAGGTGATACCCAACTGTACACACTGTTGGTTCAAGGTAAATATATTGAAAGCCCACCCTCTCCATTTGAACACGGCCTCTTTCTGAAGGACACAGCATTGATCATATCCCACTCCGTCTCATAGCTCTGCTGTGTCTCTAGCAGCTGATGAGACCTTTCACCCGGACACTGAGCCCATTCCACGACAGAACTGGAGTCCTGATAAAGTAGAAAGGATTATATTAGACAAAGTCATCACCTCTTAAGAATTGACCTATAGCCAAAATCCACTTTACTATTTGGTTTATAAAAAAACAAACAAACAAACAAACAAACAAACAGATGAAAGTCTAGGACTTCCTGGCACTGGTAACCTCTCTAAGCTTGTATACTGTCACACAGTTTTACTGTCCACTTTTGCAATGTATCGTAAATTCTTCGAAGAATTTATCAACATCAGCAAGACATCCGGTTTCCTAACCGTCTGATGTTTCATACTGATTGTCTTGAGTCAAAACAGCATGAAGCAACTTTTTTTTTTTTTAATTTAATAATGTCTTTTACAGTGGAAAACAGAGTAAAATTAAGTTAAATAAAGCTGTGAAACTCTTGTCCCCAAAAGAGTTAAAGAGTTAAAAAAACTAGGTAGTTCTCGGGAGGATGTACAGAAGAGACCTTACAGCAAATTGATTATCCTAACCACACATTATGAAAAAGAGAACATCAAAGGAAATCCCAACACTGACCTTGCCGGCACACAGCATGTTTGATGGGTCGACAGTATCTTCCAAAGGTCGGTATTCCACAATGATTTCACCATCCTGCAATATTTAGTTGACCATAGTTTCAGTGTTTGCACAATTCAAACTACACAAAAATATAACTAATTCACAAAGTGATAAACAATACACGGGGTGGCAAACAACACAGCAAGCTGGTTTAAAGTTGCTGCTTGAATCATCTTATGGTTTACTCTCTAAGTATAGTTTTAAACCATAATGTAATTTAGTTAAGTATAATGCTATTTCATACACACACGGAGCCACAATGCAATGTGCGTAACAGAGTCAACAAGGAACACTTAACCCAGGCAGTGTTGAAGTAATGAACTACACAAATGATCGGATAACTCAATTTTAAAGTAGATTACTGATCAACAAGATTCATATTTGCTCGATGAGCTACAATCTTAATTGACTTTTGCCATTTCAGCATCATTTCGCATGAACTGCCCTTACCCTGTCTTGTGGCCCTTCTTTCATTCTGACTTGTAAGGGCATGTTCAGGCAATGCATTCTCAGACAGAAACCAGCACACACTTGATTTTGTGTAGTGCAAACAGATAACTTACAAAGCTATGACAACATGAAGCATTTTAAGTAAACTTGAATACATCTGATGTCAACTGGCATTGATTGTTACTTTTTATTATTAATATTCAATGTTGCATGCTGTTATGGAAGTTGTCGAGTTAACTGATAAGCCTGCTTAGTGAAGTACCTGGTTACACTTGTACTGTAGCAAACAAAGAGTGTGTTTATACATTTTTTGCATCACATGTACATTGTCAGTTTGCTTATATTTTTACATGGTAGATCTAACCACTTTTATACTACACTTCTCAATAGGAGTAATTGCATTGTATAATGGAAGTTCTTCCACTATAAAGTTACTGGCCATTTGAAAAGCTGCTTACAAACCTATAACAAACAGAAACATACAGAACAAAACTTACCTTGTCAAGAATCCTAAGTGAGCCTGAAACGAGCAAGTCTTGCTCCAAGCCATCATCATCATCATCACTGCTTGGATGTATAAAAACTCCTTCATGTTCGTATATAATCTGTGCAAAAGACATAACATGGTGTTTAGCTATGTACGTGTGAATCAGCTTAATTACTGTGGGAAAAAAGTAGCTATTTATAATCCGGAAAATACAGTAATTATATTCACATGCCGAAAAGATTAATCAAAAGTGGTAGACTGTCTACAAAGCCAATATCCCCATTCACCGGAAACACAAAGCTAATTTAGCCAACTGTTATGCGCCACCAGTGCGGAGTATAGTGACTTGTCAAATGCAATATTTATGGACTAAACTATCACTATTGAGAATGAAACTTATACTCAACACCTTACAGTAGGAGAGTGCTCAAACTTAGCAGGGCCCCGATGTGTCAACAAACCAGTTTGCGGTAATGCTAACACTGACGTTAAGTTTCCACATTTCATAAAGGAGCTATTTTGACATTATAAAGACAGAAAGTACAGACGGTCATGCATAAAGCTGTTAACTCAGACAGATGGAGCAGACTGGCGGCATGTTTTCTTGTTGCTGGTGGTGGGATGTTTACAATAGGTATTGAGCGGCTAATAGCAGCTAACTTAAGCTAACTTAGCTAAAGACACCGTGCGGTCGACTCTGTGCGCGCGTGACTTTGAAACATATTTTTCATGTGGAGAGACGTTCTGATTTACAGAACTAAGCACAATTTGACAAATACACACTAAAACAATGTCACCTTTATATGTTTCTTCTTACCTTAAGAAGAGGATCCGACGCCATGTCGCCAGCTCTCTCTCCTGATGACGACGCGGCTCACGTGCCTGTCAACTTCCAAAACAATTCTGACAACTCAGCTTCCGGTATAAGCTCACTGCGCGAGCGCAGTGCCTCCAGTTACTGTCCGGAAGAGAAAATGATGGCAATGTATGTGAGAGCAAGTTTTCACATACGAACAAATAAGTCACCGTGTCTCCTAATGTATTTCTGTCGTACTCTTCCGTAACATGGTCCCATTCTAGTTCTGTAAATTGTTTTATCCCAATAAAAAAGCCACATTAAGAGATTTACAGCAAGTCCATTTCTTTTTAATCTGAGCAAGGCTAAAACATGAACATTATTTTATTTTCTAATGTGTATATGACGTGTGAATGATTTTAATACATTTACCCAAAGGATAAATAAAGTTCATCAGAATCAAAAGGGAAACGAAAATGATAGTATGAAATTAACTATACTGTTACATTACGGCTGATTTTAAATTAAATAAAAGACTAATTTCATATTTCATATTTCATCGTCCCGGGGGAAAAAATGTCTTTATATGGAGTACTTCAAGTCTCGGATACTGTATCTATCGCGATACTTGGACGAGACAAACAGATAAGTTAGCATTCCGGAGCTAATCATCGGTGGAGCTGGCTGACTTGATTACCAACTGTCTAGTTATACGTCAAAATGAATTTCAGATTTGCACTCCGATGAACTTAAAACCAGCAATTTACCGATCACGGGTAGTTAGTAGTGTATTATAATATGGAGAGAAAATCGGGAAATCGCTCTCCCACAGAAGAGGGCGAGCTCGAAGACGGGGAGATCTGCGATGATGAAACCGAGGAGTGTGTGCCGATCCGGCTGGGGGATGGTAGCAGGCCCGGCGGCGGAGTTTCTCTACGGACGCGAAAACCACATCAACATCCGCGTAATATGCCGCCACATATCGGTCACCAGCCGCAAGATTTCCGCCTGCTAATGCCTTTCAACCTCGGACCTCTCCTACACGGTCCTTTCCCACCAAGCCACAGGCAGCAATGTGGGCATAGCGGGCCCGACCGGCCTCCATCTCCTCCGCCGCCGCTGCTGCCACTGCCACTACCACTCACGCCACCACCGGGGCTCGTTCCTCACGGAGAGCCGAGTCCACGGTCCAATTTCTGGGAGCGGAGCCACGGCGCGCTGGGGAGGTTTAGGCACCGGGCCATGCCCAATGGTGGACGCGGGGAATGGAACCGAGGGAACCGGGGTGACGGGAACACCAGAGGTCTCCTCGGTCGTTATGGGCCCGTAGAGATTCACGGGAACAAGAAAGACTCCCCCTCGAGAAAACGTATCCTTTCCCCAGTTTGATTAAGTGTTATACTACAATATGAAACCATCCAGGGACATTGATTTGATTAGAATCCACCAGGGTCTGTAAATATTCAATAAGAATAACAATATTTTTTTTAATATTATAACATCTGCTATTATATTTTAAACCGAATACAGTTGCTGGTAGGCATATTCAGTGCTAATTTTGATAATGATGATTTATGATTAATTTGCTATGAAAATGGCCCAGGCTGTGTTTTTGACTGTTCTGTTCTTTTAGTTTACTCCATCTTCCTTCAGCTGGCATGTGAGACACAAGTACAAGTCACACTGAAACCACAAAACCAATGACTTCAGCACTGACTGGTGTGGCACTTACTGTAAAGGAAGTCAACTTCCTGTCTTTGTCTGCTTTCTGGAAATCACCTCTTGTACTTGTCTCATGAGAACTATCAGCCACGAATAACATCTGAAATCCAAATAACATCTCAAATACACCCTGTGTACTAGGACCTTAATTGTAAATATACCTCAGTAAGAATTGCTATTTGGAATATTTGGCTGTAAACAGAATATATATGATTTTAGACAGAATATTAGAGATGGATCGAAACCACTTCAGCAGATCAGTATTAATTTGGGTCAGTAGTATGACAATGATATAGTAGACTGCCGCTTGTTACTGCAGCCTGTCCAGCATTAGCTTTAATTTTTGATTGGTGCTTTGAACAGCTCTATGGCACATGTGTCAAACATGTGGCCCAAGGGCCAAATCCGGCCCACCAAAGGGTCCGATCCGGCCCCTGGGAGGAATTAGTGAAATACAAAAATTACACTGAAGATATTAACAGTCAAGGACATTCAAATCATACATTTAGGGGTCACATACAGACACATTTGGTTTAGTTTGTCTTTGTTTTAGTGTAAAAAAAAGTAAAAGTGTACTTAAAAATCTTTACATTTACAAACTATCTTTTTACAAATGATGTGACTAGCCTGAACAAATATGAACAACCTGAAATATTTCAATAGAAGTCAGTGTAATTTGACCAATATTCTGTGTGTTATTAAATGTTTTGTGTTTTTGTAGATTCATTGTGATCTGTACATGTAGAAATGAGACGCTTACATGTAATACTGTTAAAATTGCACTTTTTTCCCTCGAGATTAAATTGCATATTTTTCACGCTTCATGTTTTTTAAAGGATAATTTGTCGATTTAAACATTTTAATAATGTAATCTTACATTTTTCACTCAAAACATAGAGAAAACTTTGGAGCTTGGAGAAGAAATTTAGGTTATTATTTTCCTGCTCCGGCCCAGTTCAGATCATATTGGACTGTATGTGGCCCCTGAACTAAAATGAGTTCGACACCCCTGCTCTAGGGCATTCCAGTCGTGTCTACCATTATTTTGGTTTGAGAATGTCAAGACAAACTATCTCCAGAATATTGATGTAATGAGCTGTGTGAAATCCCATACTTTTAAAGTTGCATAGCTGAAAATCCACCACTGAACTTAATACTTATACATTATACTTACACAGCTGCAATATGTAAATAAACCCCAATCATTCTAATAATCATACATTTAACTCTTGAATAAGAGTCGGTTGTCTGTCATATATTACCCAGTTGATTTTTTTTTTTTGTCCAGTATTGATGAGATCTCTGAGACTGCGGAGTTTTATCATTGCACACCACCTGCTGTCATTTAATACATCTGTAACTGCTTACGGTCACTGTCTGTTGCCAAGGCTGTGATAGAGATTCTATGTGCTGAAAGGGCAATGCATATGGAATGTAACGTAAATAGCTTGACAACAGAAAAATTTGTGGCTTCTGGCCATTGGAAGTTATTTTTCACACAGCAAGGGGTTATCGCTTAATATGGAGAGAAATATATGCACAGATTTCCTTTTAAAAACCTTTTTTTCTGGCTATTTGTGGAGGCATATCACGTTGACATCACTGTATGCAAGTGTGTGCTCTGATTGTGATTGTGCAGTATATTCTACTTCCACCCAACTGGGGGACTTTAAGTGCTTGGAGATAGACACTAAAGATTAGATTTGGACAAGTTGCATGATTGTTAGAGACATCCTAATTATCATTCCATTACTCAAAAATATATAACTGTTCGTAACCAGGGCAACCAATGTTCAGTACTTTCATTTTCCCTAACATTCCACAACAGAGAAGCCACTGGGTAGGAATCAGTCAAGAAAACCTGCTTACAATGTTGCCAAATCAGAAAACAGTGTTGATGAATCCTTTGAGGATTTGCTGTCAAAGTATAAGCAGATTCAGCTTGAACTGGAATTCATCCGCAAAGAGGAAACCATGGCCCTGGAGCCCAAAGTTTCCCCTGTGAGAGACGTGGCCCCAGATAACACTACAAGTACTGAGGAAACAAAACCTGAAACGGTTAGTGTTCAAAGTCTGGGAGGCACAGAAGACATAGGAGAGCTAGAAAAGGGGGAGAAAAAAGTCTTTCAAGCGTTCAACATCAAGCCCCTTCGTCAGAAAATTCCCATTCCTCCAAATCTTGATGAGCTGAAAAAGAAATGGGCTGAACAGAATGATACCACTGATGGTGAAAAGGAGGGTGAGTTTTTTTTTTTTTTTAATCTGGTTGCTGATGAAATTCTCTCACAACAAATTGGTAAAACTGATTTAATACTTGTAATCTGTCTTTTCAGGTGAACAGGAAAGAACAACAGAAAAAGGCACAGAAACAGACCAAAAAACTGATAAAGAGGGAGAGGAGACAGCAGCCAAAGTTACTTGTTCTTGCTGCAGTGAGGAAACAGAGAAGGATGAGACGGGGAAAGTCAAAAAGGCCTGTACCTGTCGCAGAGGGTCATCAGCTTCTAGCGAGGAGTCTCCCACCTCTCCAGACAAGGTAGGAGCGAGTGGCAGCCATCACTGGTAGTTCATCTAATACTTGGTACATCGAATCATGTACATTTATTTTTAATTAGGGTGAAAGTTTGAAGCCATGCTGTCATACTGTCTTGATGTCACATTCATGAGTCCTGTCATGATTGCAATGTAATGGTTTCACACTACAAATAATGTTATGAAGAAGAAGAGGGACTCCCCATTAGTCAACTGCAAACATGGCTTGACCCCAAAGAAATTCTAATAAAAGGTTTCTCAGTGCTTTACAATAGCATCAGATATACTTAAAAACATGCTAAAAGTTTACCAAAGTTTGACTCCAAGAAAGGCCTCATTTTCAAAACGGCGGCTGTTTGGTCCTTAAAGTAACCAGTATTCCTCCTAGAGCAGGAATACTGGTCCCTGATGCATGTTGTGGCCATGTAATATTCTAATTAGCATATTTACATGATAGATAAGTTGTTACACGTGCAATTGTATATTAAAGCAATTGGTTAAAAGTATATTTATGTGAAAAATGAATTCAATTTCCTTTAAGTAATTGCATATTTCTCCTTTCTCATATTATTTTGTGTTGTGTTGGTGGTTTCTGTGGTTCATAACCTTTTTTTTTTATTCCAATAAAGAATAAAATCATTAGAACTGTATGGTATTGTAAAATATGTCCAAAAAGGGCTGCCACGTGCAGGCTCAGTACTGCTAATCCCTTTTATTTTTAAATGTATTTTTTGAATATTTTTTTATAATGAGTTTTTTTGTGTGTGCCTTTTTAAAATTATTTTCTTATTTGTACATATCTTGTATTTTCTTCGGTTGTCCCCTCTTACTCTGGTTTATTTATTTTTTTAATACTTTTTTGCACTGTGACTTTCACTAGATTTACCATTAGTCGTGACATTCTTCCTCTCATAGAGGCTGGTTATAGTGAATCTTACAATTCCCAACTTGACCTGGTCCACAAGCAGTCAAAATTGCATTTGGAGTGTACTTTTCCTCAGGCTAATTCAACATCATCCTCTCTTAACACACTCACATTGTTGGCCTTTTTCATGTGTTTTTCATGTGTCCATAAAATGACACTAAGCATTTGTCTGAGAATAAGACATTTGTGCTGTAATATAGGAGTTCTAAAGGTTGAGTTACCATGGAGATAGGGGCCCCTGTTGCCAGACTGCAGGAAAATGACTGTTCCTGGTCGGGTGGGTGGTTTAAGTAGTCAAGGGGGAATTTTCTTTAAGCAAAATGGTATACACTGTGCTGCCAAATGATATCAAATATCAGTATTCTCTTCCATCATCTTCTGAATTGCTGAAAATTGTGAATTTAGTTTTATTGGGTTTAGTATAATGCCCCCTTTTATACTCAGAAACATCTATAGAGGATGTATTATCCTATTCAAATGGAAATAAGTGACCATTTTAGAGGGTTCACTTCTCACAAACCTCTGTTGGGGCTTATTCAGAGTTGTTTAGGATCAAAGTTATACACCTCCAAATTAAGTTACTTTTGGGTGCAATAACTTTTACATAGAATATCAAGTTTGTATTTTAGCAAAAAAAAAAAAAAAAAGGGGGGGGGTTATTGTGTCCAAAAACATGCTCTGAGTAGGAGTTACATGACATAGGCTAAATCATTTACATCTCTGGTTCACCATGAACAAAGATAAAACCTCACAGTAATCTCACAAAATCATGTATTTCATTAATATATAATCATGTCAGTGCAATTTAGGCAAGTCCAATGGATTCATAGACCACAAAACATGAGGTTGTTAGACACCAAGATTACTTGGCTAGGTCAAATAACGAAGGAGTTAGGATATTTTAAAGGCTACCTGCCCATCTTGGACACCGTCTTGAAAATGACACCTTTCTAGTGGTCAAACAGTGGTAAAGTTTTAGTATGGTTTTAAGGACACCTAATGCCACAAAAATCAGCTGAGAAACTATTTGTCAGAATTTTTTTAGGGTTATGCATTTTTTTGTTTTGTTTGTTTTTTTCATATATGCAGCTGCCTACGTGGTCTCTCCCACATGAGAATTCGACATTTGATGAAAAACTGTTTATGTATTTAAATGACATAAGTAATACATATATACAAAGTCAGTTACTGAAATGTACAAAACTATACTGTAACTGTGAACAATCTATGACATCAATGTAAATAGTTGCTCACTGAAATGCCTTACATTAAGATTTAGAAGCAAGTTGAACAGTTTTCCACTCAGATTCCATGAAACCACAGCAAGTAAAGAGGGTGAAACCAGCCAGCATCATTATGAAAAAGTCAAAATGTGGAAAATGATGTGGAAATGTGATGAATGACGACATTTCTAATCTGTCCCCCTCAGCTGGTGCCCAAGGTGGAGGAAGAGGAGCTGTCAGAGCTGCAGCTGCGTCTCCTAGCCCTGCAGTCGGCCAGCAAAAAATGGCAACAGAAGGAACAGCAGGTGATGAAGAAAAGTAAAGACCGGATCACTAAAGCTGCCCAGGAAAAGACCTCCAGCTCTGGCCCAGGTGCCACTCCACCCAGCAGACAGAGGGTCACGACCCGGTCTGCCTCTTCATCCGCCGCCGCCGCTGCTTCTACTACTGCTGCTGTGGACAGGAACCGAACTCGGTCCAAGCCTCTGGAGAGGGACAGAGACAGGGCCAAGCCCGGGGCCAAACCTCCTGAGAGGGACAGAGAGAGGACGAGCGGGCCAGAAAGGGAAAGGCTAAGGCCAAGCCCGAAACCCAGACTCAGATCACAAGTGGAGTGGACCAGGACTCAAGGAACACCGTACATGGCCAAGAAGATCAGTCCAGGTGAGAAAGGCCAGAACCTGCCTCTCATTTGATCGTATTTGTTGATGAGTCTTTTTCCTTCATACTCGTGTTTTCTGACCAAACTTTTAGCTATTCGCACAGGCTCTGCCGCCAAGCAAGCGTTCAGGAAGCAACAGCTGCGGACGTGGAAGTGGAAGCTGCAGCAGCAACGGGAGCAGGAGGAGAACCGACGTCTGGAAGAAGAGGAACGCCGAAAACGCGAGGAGGAGATCCGCAGAATTCGCGACCTGTCAAACCAGGATGAGCAGTACAACCGCTTCATGAAACTGGTGGGAGGCAAGGCACGAACACGCAGTAAGGTAAGAGCATCTGCCTTCGTAAAACATTGTTCAGATAACATTTTAGACGAGTCTGCAGAACAGACGAGAGTAAGATGTTTGCTTTGTGCTTCAGTCCAGGGATCGAGAACACAGGAAATCAACAGGCAAACAAGGCCTGGACACCTCAGGGAACTTGTACCAGTATGACAACTATGACGAGGTGGCGATGGACACAGACAGTGAAACCAACTCCCCAGGTGTGCAGACGGCGAATTATGAAGCAAACAACACAAAGAGCTTTACCTGCCGCTGACAGATGCTCCCTTCTTTTCTTTTTCCAGTTCCTTCACCGACACCCAATCCTTTTGCAGCAGAGGATCCAGGATGTTTTCCTCCGATGCCCATCTATTTGTCGGGCTCTGCCCAGTTTGGAATGGTATGACATTTGCTTCAGATAATAACAGTAAATAAAAGGACACAAATAAGAGTCAAATGTATGCGACTTCTACAACCTCTATAAGTTTGTAAGCTATTCATTTAAAGCATTTTTAAGACAGAAGTGCCATTAAATTCCCTTAAACTATATTACATTAGATTTATATAATGTTATTTTACTTGCGTATGTCAGTTACATGCTTTATTGAAAAGGATAGCATTGTAAGTGAAGAGATGTAATAATCAACTTAATTAAGAGAATAGAAATAATAGTGATCTGGAGCCAAATCATTTTGTGTTTAACTGGATCGTGGTCCCATGTGTTGGAAGTGGTAACAGGTCAACTCGTCCCACAGTTAACTCGCCCCATGTAAAAATCATCCCACTTTCATTTCTCGCCTCCAAATGAGTTTGTTTTTTTTAGGGCCCGAGCACCGAAGGCACGAGGCCCTATTGTTTTCATGCTGTTTTTATTCTTCTTCTTATTTCCTTTTGTCTCCCCACGCATTTGGGCAATTTTGAGATGGTTCCCGTGCGTGAATTCCAAGGAAAATATGGCACAGACGTCCGGTAGGTGGGCCAGCAGGTACCCAAAAAAGCCCCGGCCCTAACGTACCCTAGGTACTCGATATGTGAGCAAAAGTCATTAGCAGCTGCTTGATGCTTTGTGAAATGATAATGGCTTCATTTTTGCATAAACTCATAACAAACAAAGTGGGACCGAATTAACCGTGGGGCGAGTTGACCGGGGAGGCGAGTTGACCGCCTCGAGGGACGAGTTGACTTGGCCGAGTTAACCGTGGGACGAGTTGACTGTAAACCTTGGAAGAATAACACAAAAGGTATTTTTCCAACTTTCTAGAGAAAATGACTTGATTTGTCTTTTCAAACATTCGAGTCTTTGAGATGTTCTTGTTTTGTGGAAAAAAAGTTTTAATTTTTTTTTTTGTTTTTTTTTTTTGTTTTTTTTTTGTTTTGCTCTCATTATGTTATCTCTTCCTGAAACTCCTCCTAGCGTTACCCCCTCATGGGACAAAACATACACAGAAAAACATATTCATTCTAACCAGAGAGGCACAGTCGGTCATAGTTATGAACAAATAAAGCATGTTTCCACCACACCTCTCAGCTTTATGTTTTCTGTAGATGGATACATGTAATCCAGTTCTGCTTATGTCCTGTTCTGTATTTCTCATTAATTACTCTTGGTCATGTGGATCAAATTAAATTATTATATCTTTTGCCTTTGAGTGTTAGGCCTCAATAAGGTCTGAAGTTCTGTGGTTATCAGTCGTGGTATAGTACACTGTTTGCAATGTATTATGGGTAAATATTTTGTTGATTGTGCGCTCCTTTTTAAAAGACTTTTTAAACTTTTCTCTAGACAAACTTGTCTTTAAAAATAAGAAATAATCCAGCACAAAGTGATTTGATCTTCCTTTTTTCCTGTTTACTTGTAGGATTTCCCTCAGCCGTTTTCTTCTCCCATGCTGTCTGGCGTTCCTCCACCACCACCGCCCCTCCCCCCACCTCCGGACGAACAGGAACCCCCTCCAAAGCCACCGTTTGCTGATGAAGAAGAGGAAGAGGAGATGCTGCTTAGGGAGACTTGTCTTATGTCAATGGCCAACAAACGAGTGGCTGCAGCAGAGGTGTGGATTACTGTTTAGTGAATTAAGTATTCGCTTTGCTCTCATAAGTAAAGACAGACATTTGGTAATCATAAGTCATATTTGTTCTTCAGGATAAGACTTCCAGCGGGCCTCCTTCTCCAAGCTCTCAGCCAGCTGCAGGTGTCCACCAGCCGCCCAGAGGAAACCTCAGCACGGTCAGCCTCAACACCGTGCCCCAAGCTCGGACCAACAAATTCACCAGAGGCCATCACGTCCCCAGAGCTCCTCTAGTGGTAAGAACTTAAGAGTTGAGTCATAAATACAAACAGAAAACCAAAAAAACACATGTTCACCATGAATATTTTAGAACAAACTGGCTGCTTAAGAATTTTTGTTGAATATGAACGGCCTCCAGAGTGAGCACTAATCTCAACTGTGTGACTCAGAAAGTCAAAAACTTGATTAATTGAATTAGTTCGATATATTATCCAGCCCCAGTCATAACTCTGTGCTGCAATAACTACACTGAGGTACACCTCTGGGAATTTGTAGGAGATTAAAGGGAGATTACCCGCAGTGAATTTTCCATGTTCATCTTTTCAGCAGATCACGTATAATACTAGCGGTTACATCTGCTAACTTATGGCATGACATGTTGCTTCCTTCCCGGGCTGTTCCAGCACCGGTAGTGACGAAGACTCATTATATTGTTTGATTACTTGGGCTGTGACTGGTCACTGACCCCATGGAGCAGACACCAGTCTAAGATGACACATTACCGGACAGTGCTGGGTCACGTCTCTAGGACAGTGACAGAGTGCAAAGCTTTCAGCTGCACAAACAAACATGTACGTGTGCTTTCCACTTGATCTGCTCACTGACTGCTGCTTGTTTACTCATAATCCATTACCAATCAGCAACAGGTACTTCACTTACTTGATTCACATAGTGAAAAGGTCCAGTGTGGTGCAGTTATGATGATTTTTTTTTTAGTTTTTTGCTTTACTGAATTTGTGCCTCTCTTGCTTATAAGTAATACACAAAGCACAATTAATGGCGTAATCAGGACCAGTACATGTATCCTTTAAGGAATGAAAGCATCCTGAGGTTTAAACTGGTCTCTGTTGGCCAGTTAGATTTGTCCTGCAGGTGTTGTTGGATCACACACTATGCTTTTCATTTAGTGTGGCAAACCATGCATTTTTTCAGTTTTTTTTTTTTTTGACAATAACCCCTTATTTTGCCTTTCATTAGTTTTGTTACTTTATACCTCGGGGAGTCCTTCTCTCATAAGCCTCAGATATAAACAATGCCAACGTGAACCCAAAGCGAACCACATGTGTAAGTCTTGATGTCAGCAGGCGTCAGCTGTGGTCAGCGGTGATAATCTGTGGCTTCACAGCACCATCCGACCACCACATTTATTCTTTTGATATGACGAAAATAAAAACAATAAATGTGAGGATGTGGTTTAGTCTTTTTGTGGCGTTATGAAGCTTTTTGGGTGTAACTTAAAAGAAAACCAGGGGAATCATGTTTTTGAATGAGCCTCACCTGTTTGTTGTTGTTGTTGTCGTTTTAGCTGCCCCGACATAAATCAGTGGTGGTGTCGCTCAACGATTCAGACGACAGTGACTCCGACATGGACGCCTGCAGCTCCACACAGGCAGTGTTTGGAGGACTGGAGTTCATGATCAAAGAAGCCCGGAGGACAGTCGAAGTAGGTCGCTTTTAATGCAGCCGATTTTTGACCAGAGAGCTTTTAATTCATCCTCTGCCCATAAACGTTATTAAACTGGTAATTACCAACTAACTAAAATACTTACCGTTATTGTCATATAAAGGAGGACAGAGGGACTTGATTGGTGGAAATGTCTTTTATCACATGTCCTCAGCATCCAAAACCTTAATTAAACAAGAGGACAAAACAACTCAATTAAAAAAAAAAAAAAAAAACATGTTGAAAAGTGACCAAGTCGGTGAAAAAAATAAATGCAAATCCTTGTCTGCTTTTTCTGATCTTATTCGAGT
This sequence comes from Ostorhinchus rueppellii, assembly GCA_030068375.1. Lineage (NCBI taxonomy): Eukaryota > Metazoa > Chordata > Actinopteri > Kurtiformes > Apogonidae > Ostorhinchus > Ostorhinchus rueppellii. Next base: position 21,823,142 of record JAQQZY010000024.1, on the reverse strand, counting down.
CTTATTCGACTATACCTGTGATGTTTCCAGGCAGCGAAGCCAAAGGGAGCATCAGGATCAGAGAAGGAGAACAACCCTGTTAGAACTCCAGAAGCTCTGCCCGAAGCTAAGAAGGCAGAGTACCGCCTGCTCAAAGAGGAGATCGCCAGGTGAGGATTTAAATTCTATTTCAGTTTGAAGGCGAAAAGCTGATAGGAGTATTGTGAAAGTTGCAAAAGTGGATGCGTTTTGGAAGGTTATGTTTGGTTAGCCCCAAATGTAAAAACAAGTAATTTAAAACTAATAAAAGAAGGATACATGATCAGTCCGAACCAAAGATGACACAGCTGAACGTAAAGTGCAGGAAATGGAAATAAGACATTAAGAGTAACACCAAAATTAAAAGTATCTTTAAATAACCAACATGTAAAACCGACTCCTCACAGCAGGGAGAAGCAGAAGATGTTGAACAGTCACAGCCCTCGGAGCTCTGCCTCTCCAGTTTTGTCTGATTCTGTTGTCGACTCATTGGCAAAATCGTCCGCTGAGTGGAACTTGACTGAAGCGGAGCAGAAACTGATCAAACACAGGTGAGTGTTTTAGTGAGTGAGTCGACTGTAACTGACAACATGTACTCGTCAAGTAAAAGGCAGCTCTAAATTAAGCAAAACAATTTCTGGTCTGTTAACTCATTCACTGCCAGGCGTTTTTAGAGCATTTTGACTGATTTCCAAGACTCACAGAATATCCAGTTCTAGGACTACATAAACATGGCACCCATCAAAATAAAGTGTAAAGTCTCTTCTTTCATGTGGAAAAACAATTTTGTTTCCAGCTTTTTCAGTTCTCAAGTTATTGACCTTAGAACACAGGGTGGTTTTGCCCAAATGTCTGAACGCTAAATACTTCCTCAAAGTTGCGCCACGTCGTTTCCTAGCAACCCTCCCAATAAAAGCCGATTGACCCAAAAACACGTCATTGGCAGTGAATGAGTTAAAATATATGAAATGTTATGGAGAGAAATTTGTTTCTTTATCCACCAATCAAAAAGAATACATGTGCAATTAAAAAGAATAGATTTGAGAGCAAAAAACAATTAGTGCCAATTAAAAAAAAAAGATCATTTAGCTTATAGATCCGTCCTTTTTGCTTGTAAGTTTAAAAACTTTTGCTTGAGACTTCAAAAGTTTTCCTTGAAAATCACTCTTTGTTTGCAACTTCAAAAGTTTTGCATGTGAATTTAACTGCACTTCATGGGCGGGGCCTACTCCAATGGATGAGAGAAGAGTTTCTATTGGTGGGTTTTTTGTTCTTGAATCTTTTTTTTTTTGGTTGCAAATCTATATTCTTTAATCGCAAATGTATTATTTTTGATTGGATAAAGAAACAAATTTCTCTCCATAAAATCTGTGCTCATTAGTACTATAATCTGTCTTGATTGTAATTTAATTCCATATTATATGTTTTAGTTTAAAGCAAATATAAATGCTGTGGATAGAATTCCAATTTAGTTAGCGGGTACAGAATCTGCTTGTAAAAAATGTTAACCTCAAAACCCAATCAGCCACTGGCAACCAAAGTCATCTACTGATCTAAAATGTCTAATGACTTTAGAACCCCTAATCCAATCAATACATTGAAATAATTAAAGTAAAATGTAGTTCCTGAGCTTTTTACTGTCACCAGACATAACCCATTTATACATTCAGAGGCTCTTTAGTGAACATGGAAACACTATCGTCGTCTTCAATATTGATTCAATCCTAACATACATGTAGTTTGACAAATAGCAGTGTTTATAGACACTTGTTTTTACATTGTTATTGATATCTTTGCTGAAAAAGTCCCTTTTTCTTCAGTTTTCTGTTTCTGATATAGTAAGCCTTAACTTTAAACTGAGCTTTTATGAACATTCGCATGATCAGTAAATTCCTGATTTTCACTGAAAAAATGCTAAAAAAAAAAAAAAAAAAAAAGAATAATTTAGTAATAAATGTTGATTAATCAGTTAAGAAGGGTTAAATGGAGAGAAATTATAATTTGCTAACTGTCACTAAAGAAGCACTGGATCTTTATGAGTTAAGAAACAAATACATTTGATCAAAAGTGCATATTTAATTAATCATTAGGCGTGTTTCCACTATGGGAACTTCCGGGCCGTTTTACAGGAACTTCACAGTATGTGCGTGTCTCCACTGACAGGGCCGTTTTCAGGAACCAGCGGAGTACCTGCTCGAGGGTAGGTACTCCAGAACAGCCCGGTAGAGTTGCTGGGAGGTACTAGTGGCTAACTCACACAGATGGGTTGTCGTAAATGACATGAGCAGATCGCGACAAACAACCTCCAATTTTAAAAGAGTAGTTGCTGGAGGAATTTCACAACACGACGATCTCTGATACCATTACTGTGTACAGCAACAGCACAAATGCAACAAACATCACAACTTCATCCGTGTCCATGTCCAGTCTTGTGACTTCCTCCTCCGCTGCTGCTTTGTTTTGCCGCTTTCTGTTAGTGACGTTACTACAGAAACAGGCGCGATAAGATGACGTCGTCACGAGGTTCTTACAGAGTCATTACTGTAATGGAGACATGACGCCTGAGAGGACCAGGACAACTCGCGGCCTGGTCAAAAAGTACCTTCACCCCAAAACAGTCCCGGGACCAGTGTAGTGGAAACACACCTATAGGTTTCTCTTATTTTTTGCACAAAGAGATTGTGTGGAACAGCTAAGCACAGATGATGACTGCAGAGTTATCATGTTGGCACAGAGCTTAGTGAGTTCATGCTTGGTCTCCTCCTGTCATGCAGAGAGCTGCTGCAGAGAGACGAGGCCGTCCTGAGGCATCTGCTCCAACAGGAGCTGAAGAAGAGAGACTCTCTGAAGGCGGCTGTGGCCAAGATGGCGAAGCTAAAGGAACAGCTGCAGGCATCTGAGAAGATTGTGATCGCAAACAGGACGCTGCTGAAGAAACTGCAGGAGCAGGTGGGTGGATGTACATGAACTGTGATAACACACACACACACACATTTAAAAGACTAGTTAAAGCCAGTGTGATATAGAAATATAATGAAATTTGTTGGTTATGTTTGTCATATCATTGTTAATATTGTTGTTGTGAATAGTATTAACTGAATGGTAGCTGAGAAGTAAAATAGCATGGGACTGCCTGTGCGGCCGGCAGCCATTTTATTTTATCGTACTATGCATGTGTTGTTTTTTTTTTGTTGTCGTTCTATGTAAATGGATTTCTAGGGATATAGGGGCAGATAAAATAAGACTAGTCTTCTTTCTGCTCCCTTTCATTCTAGTACGGAGAACATTTGTATTTCTATTAAATAGTTTTTTGTTTTACAGTGAATAAGATAAAGAATAACATGAAATGAAAATGAATGATAAAGATGTATTTTCTGTAAAGCACAGAAACATGTTTTCCACTAGTTGGTAAATACAGTTTGTGAACCTGTCACAATTATTATACAATCACCTGGTATTGAGTCATTGATCTCAAATTTAACGAACAGCCATAGTAACCTCCCCTTTGTCATGTAGGTGCATCGCGTCGAACATCGCGTGTCTGCCAAGAAGACGATAGCAGTGAAGCTGGAGCAGGAGCTGGCTCAGGCCCAGATGGCCTTTGGCAAAGGAACGAAGCGACGACAAGAGTCCAACCAGGCCATGGTAAGCCACACAAACTTAAAGGGGTTTTGTGTCTTTAAGAGCATTATGTTCTTGTCTTTCCTCAACTCCTTGTGGGCTGAGATGTCTGGCAGTTGACAGCGGGGTAGGACACAGTGGCAACGTCAAATTAAGAGGAATCGTAGCATTAAACATACCGTTAGCTCACCTCTTGGTTCTCTCAAAGGTAACTGAAAACAGTGATTTACTTAATTTATTTGTAACCCACAGTGCACAGTGGTCGCTACAGTGGACAACTATTCAACAGCTTTTCTCTTGTGTATTCATGGGTTTTGTTGTTTTACTTGCACACCAGCCAACACAGTGGTCATCCCATAAACTGCAATTCATACCATTACTGTAACTTTCCTGTTCTTGATAAACCTGATATTTGAGTGTGAATGAATTGTTAATCATTAGACTGTAATGAGCATGTTCCTTTTTTTTTTTAAAACAAAAAGTTTGGGGTTTTTTTGGTGCATATTATCTGAGTGAGTAATAACTAATATCATTATAAAACATCAGATTAGCAGCATTAAAAAAAAACCTAATATTTCATAGTTTTTAGACAGTATGTCAGTAAATACATGTTTCTTTGCTTCAGGTATTACATACATGGTGTCCAGTAGAGTGGACATTACACATGCATTAAAAAAAACAAACATCAAACACTTTTTTTTCATGCCTAAAGAGATATAAAAATACTCGGGGGGGGGGGGGAATCTTGAATATGGTTCTCATAATTCATGCATGAAAGGCTTAATCTGAATCCCTTTATAGCTACTGTAATGCAAAATTATGGGATAAAAACAGTAGCAAATACTTAGCTGTAGTTATAATTTTACTACATTACCTAAACGCTAAGTAATTCTGTGGTTACATGTCAGACAGTAGGCACTAATAGAGGTGATGATAGGAACTGAACTTGAACTCCTGTATAAGCTTTAATTCTCAGGTTGTAATTTACTCAGTTATAAAGGTAAATTAATCACATTGGTTTGAAATGGAACAAATGCTGATGTTGGTCTTCAGCTCAGTCCCTCATTCTCCACGTACAGTATCTGTTGTCTTTATCTTTCTATGAACCCACTTTCATGTCTCTGGGTAATAACTTGATCGGTTTCGTTTCAGTCCAGTAAGATGCAGCGATTGGACGGAGCTCCCAGTGGCTCTGGGCGCCACTTTGCGGAATTGATCGCTCAGAAGCAGCGACTGCAGCAACTAGAGTCAGAGTACGCTCTCAAGATCCAGAAGCTGAAAGAGACCCAAGCCCTACACAACAAAGGAGTCGCACTAGAGGTGCCCCCAGAACTGCCTTCACAAACCGCCGCCCCCTGTGAGCCCCAGAACCAGCTGCCGCCCGTCCCCAGCCCCTTCCCACTGCCCCAGCCTTCCCTACACGACCTCACACAAGACAAACTAACCCTCGACAGCGAAGACGTCACAGAGGCCGACGAATCTGAATCCACATCCGCCCCCGCCCCCGCCCCTGCCGCCGCCACCAAAGGCACCCGTCGCCACTCCTTCCGCCAGTCGAACTCCTTCACTAAACCAAATCTGGAACAAGTGACTTCAACTCCAGCTAAAGACAACAACACTGCCAAACCTGCCAAGTCTTTAACCAACCCTAAAGGACCCGACCCACCTGCAGAGATGTTCGCAGGCCTGGACATGGATGCCTTGAAACAGCGATACCAGCAGCAAGCCCGACTAGGAGAGCTGCTACTGAGGGAGCTGTCGAAAGTGGGAGAAAATGTCGAGAACCTTCCAGCTGGAAAGGTAAAAACAGAAACTCTTCCAAATGAAAAACGTAGGTACTTAAGGTTTAAAATAACAGTAGGTCATTAGAGCAATATCATATGACGCTGATCACAGCCAGGCTTCTTTCTTATTAAATGTTCATATTATTAACAAATGGATAGATTTAAACGTATGCAAAGATTAATTTACGAATGACGTAAAATATAAAATGTTAATATATGGAATATAAAGAAATAAGTAGACAGCACTTGAATAAAAACAAAAGTAGGTCAGAAACATCAAATATAAATATTGGAAGCTTTAAAACAAAACTGCAGCATCAGAGTAAGGCTCACAGTATAAACATTAGGCTTTACACGATCATAATTTTTGTGGCGATCAGTGAGTTTAAATAAACCGATCACAGATCCGATCACATGAGGAGCAATATTTAAATTACTTGTTTATGTACTTATCTACTTATGTCCGACTATACGGACGAGCACTGTCTAAAGTCGTTTGCTTTAGCATCCATTTCGGAGTTTGCTTTTCTTTTTTTCTTCTCGCTGCGTTTCTTGAACTCCACATGCTCCTCCGTGTGTCTTTTCCAAGTGCCTGATTAAATTTGTCGTGTTGAAATTTTTTGCCGATGTTCCCCCGCGAGGTACTGTAGCGTTGCATGTATTGCAGATAGCTTGTGCTCCGACATGTTTTTTTGTGTCATCCATGGATGTTGCTGTCGTGAAGATTCAAAGAAACTTTATTGTCTGTCTCATAGCGACAGTACTCAAAACAGGAAGAGGCACGAAGACGAAAATGAGACAGATTAAAAAAAAGTTTCAACACAACCATGACGTCATAGATTGGATCGGTGATTTATGACATGACGACCGATCACGAACATTCAAAAAATGCCAAATATCGTCCGATCTGGTATAGCCGATATGATCGGTGTAAAGCCTAATAAACATGGATAACGATAAGTAAATGAACGCTCCTTTGACCTCTTGAGACCCAGAAATGCATTTTTGTCATCTGTTGGTAACGAGTTTCACAGCTTTACTGAGAGTAAAAAAATCTGTCCACTGCAAAGTACATTCCATAAAAATGTATCTGAAAAAACGGTTGCATTATGCTGTTTCCAATCAGTTATTAAATGTAGAAAAGATAAAACTGTTACTGTCATAGGTTAAGGTTAAATTATGGTTTTTAATCAACATGGTCCCAAAAAGAGATTTGTCAAGAATGCTTTAAATGTTTAAATAGTTTCCAGACATTCCTCATGTTGTATCGTCTGGTTCGTTCTCCTGTTCAGAATTGGCTTGTACCGTGTCTGTGCACTCGGTTCTGGTTTGGATTTTGTTGCTCTTAAGTAGGACTGGGTGATGAATCTCAAAATGGGAGTGTGATGTGTGAAAATGTGCCAGTTTCCGAGCATGTCCGATTCAGTTCAAGTCTGGTTTAAGATTCAGATTTTTTCATTTTATTCATCATACGGAATAATGACATTTTTATTATCATGCGTATTTTGGCACATCACACTGTGAATATTGTCAGTCTAACTCATTTAGGTTTTCTTCACTCTGTGTCTGTTGTGTGATTTTGTTTTTTTTTTTCCTTTTTTTTGTGCAGGTTCTTTCAGTGGAGGTGGATGCAGCTACAACTCAAACAGGAAACGCAGAGTTAAAGCCTGTTCCCTTTGGGCCCTATCACAGCTCTCTTCTGGTCTTTAGATCATACAGGTCAGACTCATCTGCAGTATTATTAATATTATTAGTAGTAGTATTGTTTAATTTTATTTCATTTTTTTTTTTTTACCTTTGTTTGAAATGATTTGATTTAACACCTTCAATCAGGGGTGTCAAACTCATTTTAGTTCTGGGGCCACATACATCCTAATACAATATGAAGTGGGCCGAAAAAGTAAAATAATATTCAAATAATAGGATAAGAACATATAAATTATGTCAAATCCAAAGTTTTCTCTGTGTTTTTGAGTGAAAAAAGTAAAATTCTGCAAACATTTACAAACTGTATTTGAGCATAACATGAAGAAATATGAACAACCTGGAAATTCTTCATAAAAATAAGTACAGTTTTAATATTACATCTTAGTTTATTATTTGTAGATGTGCATCACAGCTTACAGATCACAGTGAATCTACAAATACACAAACATCTAATAACAGGCAGAATATTAGTAACATTTCACACACTTTTCTTAAGACATTTCAGGTTCATATTTTTGTAAAAGGCTAATCTGTACATGTGAACTCTTTTTTTTTTTACACTAAAACAGAAAAAAATTGCTTTTTCATTATTTATGGGTTAGTCCGATAGTATTTTTCAGAGATGTACAAAGTACTGGAGTAGAGGAGTGCAGTAGAAGTACGAATGTTATATCAGAAAACTGACTTGAGTAGAAGTTGAAGTGTTCTTTAAACATCAGACTTAAGTGAAAGTACTGAAGTATTCACATTTTTTGTACTTAAGTATTGCAAGTA
>JAQQZY010000024.1:21790371-21803023 GCA_030068375.1 Ostorhinchus rueppellii | reverse complement strand
CCCTTTAAATGTGCATGAGCCACTTCACATCCCACCAAGATAATTTTCACTTTATCCCTTGGCAGATTTTTTTTTTTTTTTTTTTTTGCTTGAATCAACCCTTTAAGTCCTGAGCCTATTTTGGCCGTTTAATACTTTTGATTTTGTCTCTATGTACCACATAAAAAAATGTTGAACGTGCCCATACTTGGTATCTTTTTTTTTTTTTCAGCACAGCTTCATCTATATGAAGAGATAATTATTATTATTTCACTATAACCTATAACATCTATAACTATAAGGCCATCACGTAGAGTAGTATCAGCTGATTCAACCACTTTTCCCAGTTTGTAAAATGGTGGCTATATGGACAGAAAGGTACCGCCTGCCATCCCATCCCACCAGTATAAGCGCGCATTTATGCTCCGATAAACACATTTTCTACTATGAAATTAAAACAATCAAATCTCCAGTTTTCCCTGGTCTATCAGCACCAAATAAAAACTAGGAGAGCGTTTCAAATCCGCACTTTTGAGTAAAGTTGATGGTAGCGCTCCATGTGATGGTTTTTTGTTATAAAGGCACCACATAATCTGATCATGCCGGTGTGATCATCGGCCCCACAGGGTTAAGCAAAAAAAATCTACCAATGGAGTGAAAATGATCTTGGTAAGATTTGTTGACATAAGATTTTCAAGATCTCACTTGTATTAACTTATATCTCACTCAAAAGTTACTCTTTAGGTGATTATGTCTTCTTTTAAGTGTGATGAGATATTATGACTAGAAATGAGAAAAATACAATAAGATGTTTTTATTTTCTTGTTTATTTGATAGGGACCATGCATATTCATGAACATTGTTGTATATAAAAAAAAAAGACACCCATGTAAATATGCCAGAATTAGTAAAAATAACTGCTTTTCATCTGCAGTCCCTAGACAGGTAACATAAACACACACAAAAAAAGAGCCAACATTAAAACCCCATTCATTCACCATGGACTTAAAAAACTACTACTTAAAAAGAGAGAAAAAAGTGTAATATAATGTAGACATAGACATCATTAAAAACAAACAAACACAAAAACAGATGGACAGATGATCACAGGGGCATTAACCTGTACATTCACCTCTGCACTTACATACAACTGGACAAAGACGGTATACAAGCGATGACGTGTCAGTTAAAAATGAGTGCATCTCTGATTTTTTTAGGAGCCACTGTTTTAAATGAATCTTAAAAGTGTTTGGAGCGGCAGGCTATTCCAAAGTTTACCTCCTACTACCAACAGGACGTTTTGTCCAAAGGTAGTCCGTCTGAAAGGTACCGCACGTGATTTTTGCAGTGTATGAAGATAGCTTTGCAGCACCTGGAGGGTTCCAATTCCAATTCGGGTCCAAATGCACAAATAAATGAACCAAAGACTAATAAAAGTGGGTTTATCTAAATATGAACCCTTTTAACCCATTTATACTGGACGGTGCGCAGCGCAGCATTGCACACCATCTTTCCTAACATATCTGACTTTGAGATTTTTTTTTCTTAAAATATGTTGGTATGTTAATGCTAAAGGTCCATGTTTTAATAAAACCTGAGAGTCTTACCTTTTTAAATGCATTTTATTTCATGTTTTTATGTGCTTCAGAGGCTTGGATATTAAGGTTTTTATAGACGTTGACAATTCTTAGTATTTTTTCAGGACATTTACCCTGGGTTAGTATAGGTTTTTATAGGCATTTTTTCCAGGCGTTTTAGGTATAAATGGGTTAAAGGGTTGATGGGTTCACTCGCTCTTTATTGGATCTGCAGGTGGTGACTTTTTACCTGAGCTGTCTGCCAGCGTCCCAACATGCACTTGTCTTGGAGAGACTACGATACGCGATGCCCAACAACACCGTGCTCGGCCTGAGGTACACACACTCTTAACAAATGCAGCTGCATGTCCATGGCTGTGTGTCGGCTGCATGTCCGGGGGGGGCTGTTTTCAGGTTGTGACACTTTCAGCAGGTAAAACGAGCCCCATCTGAGCCTCATGTCGCCTTCCTGCCCGTTTTTAAAACGGTGGCTGGTCAGCGTTTTGGCTCCAGCAGACAGATGGGTGAAGTGTTGGCGTCTTTGATTTGCCGTTCTTGTCAGTTGTTGGTGTCAGTGCTCATCTGTTGCTGTGCAGGTTGCTGCACCAAGAGTGGCAGGATGGAAACATTGAACATCTGAAATTCCAGGCCAGGATGTTGAGCAGTAACGCTCCCAAGTGTTTGGCCAACTGGAAAATGTAAGTGCACAAACACCTGTCGCCTCTGAGTCGAAAGAGACAAAAAAAAACATGATGTGGTTGAATAGGAAAAAAAAAAGTGTCCTACTTAAACTATTCAGCCACAACTGCACAGTCTTCTTAGGTTTTATGTTATTTGAAGAAACTAGATGAGGATGAATGTTGGATTGAACAGGGAGCCTAGACCTGTTCAAAAAACCTTTTTTTGGGGTTATTTTTAACAACAGTTAAACAGCAACACTTTTGACGTTGATTTTTGTCAAATGCTGGAAATTTTGGATGGTAGTGTTCTATTACTAATGTATTGGGTATCACCTTCACCCTTATATTGTGTTCGCTAATTCACAGACACCAACACAATCCACCACATTTTAACAGGAAGAAACCTAGAGCAGACCCCGACTCTGCAAGATGGACGTTTGACATGACCAGTTGGGGTTAAAAATGGGGGGAGGGACACATGGATGCACAGCCAGCTAACCTAGAACTGTTAAAACTAGAACTGCTGTTGCTAGCGTGTGTGTGTGTGTGTTGTGGGGCACATTGAACCATATTTGATCCATAGAGTAACCCACAGCTTTTAAGTGATGCATCCAACAGCCAGTATTCTCCACCGGGTCAGATTTCACCCAGAACACCTCAAATGTCGTCTTTTTTTTTTCTTTTCTTTAGACCTTTAGAATTTACTAAAATGTTGAAAATTAATTTTGTTGCGTTAAAAACAGTTGTGTCTGAGGATTACATGGAGCCTCGTTCCAGTACAAAAAAGCAAACGGTACTTCTTACAAACCTAAACTGCTCTGCTGGGTCAATTTTGACCCGAACACAATAGAAGGGTTGAAGGAAATTGTATCCGCTTTCATGTGGTACCGCTCATAATGCTCCATGGTTCATTCTGATTAAGTTATAAGGCAGAATAGAACGCCCCCATCCCAAATTTCCAGTGTTTTTGACAAAAATCAACATCAAAACTGTAGTGCTTATATGGCATGGTCAAAAATCAAAATAATTGTTGTATCTGGTCATTCCACAGCTTGGAGAATGGGAATCACAGAAATTGGCTTTAAAATAACAAAAAAAAAGGTTTTTTTTTTTTTGGTTTTTTTTTTTTTGAACAGGTCTAAGAGAGTCGTTTCAGAGCATATTTACGTCTGTTAGTTTTCCGGTGCTGACGCTGACAAACGTCTTTGTGCTGTGTCTTTCGGCAGAGCAATAGCTGTGGAGAGGGAGCTAAAGGAGCGATCCGAGGTGAGTTAGAGTCGGGGGGGGCGGGGGGGGGTTTGAGTGTCATTTTAGAGTCAGGAAGTGTAGCTGAGAAAACTTTGAAGTAACTCCGAGCAATAAATGAAGAAATCAAGTAGAAAGGATGAAAAAAGAAAAAAGCTGTTAAACATTATCGCTCATTTCTTGTTAATGAACCTTATCTCTTCCCCCACAGGCTTTTTCTGACCGTCCACAAATAAGTGTAATGTGTGGCGGTTTAGCTTCTTGATTGATATTTGGGATTTGCTTATTGGTGTGTTTGTTAAATGAAAACATGACTAAACCTCTGACTTCATTCCACGCTTTCGTTTTCTGTCTTTGTCTTCGCTGAACTGACACAGAGCTCCGACATTTGGTGTGTTTTTTTTGTTTTTTTTATTTTGTTTCTTTTTTTTATCCCCTTCCCCCTTGTTATATTTGTTTATTTTTTATAGGTACGACTTCTCTATCAGCAAGCCCTCCAAAACCTTCCACTGTGTGCTGCCCTGTGGAAAGATGTAATTTGCCCCCTTCAGTTTCTCTTAACACTCATCACATGCAAACACATAACACGTGTGTGTTTTGGTCACAGGAGTTTCTTTTCGGAACTAGTACGCGTTTAATATTGCTTTTCAATTATAAACATGAAATGTTCGTGGTCAAAAATGGATTCCATATAAACTCGTTTTAGTTCAGGGGCCACGTTTGTCCAGTTTGAGCTCAACTGGGCCAAACCTGCGAAATAATAGCATAACAGCCAATAAATAATGATAGCTGCAAACTTTTCACTTTGTTTTAGTGCAAAAAATAACATTAAATGATGAAACTATTCACATTTGCAAACTTAAAAAAAAAAAGAGACGAGAATAGCCCGAAAAAACTGACATTTTTAAAGGAAAATTAGCACAATTTTAACAATATTATGCCTCCAAAGGCACAAAACATTGAGTCACAGGCAGAATTTAGATAAAACTGAACTTCCTTTTCTTTGAACATTTCAGGTTCATATTTGTTCAGGTTTTTCACATTTTATTGTTAAAGGATAGTTTGTTCATTTTAATATTTTCATAATTTAATGGAGTTGTTTTTTGCAGTAAAACAAACAAAAATTGTCATTATTTAGCGGCTGGGGAAAGTGGAATGAATTTGTCATGTTTATGGCGCCCCAGTTTAGAGGTATAATGTAATATTATTTTTTCACATTAAACCAGGAAGGATATTTACGTTATTATGCTGCTATTTTATTTTTTTTTAACTTAAGATCATATTGGTCTGCATGTGTAAACAAGTTTGGCATCCTTGACTGTTAATATCTTCAATGTAATTTTTGCACTTTGTAAATTCATCCTAAGGGCCAGATTGGATCCTTTGGTGGTCCGGTTTTGGCCCCCGGGCCGCATTTTTTGACACATCTGGTAGAGAGATAATATGAATTCAATAATCGCACAATATGTTTATTTATTTACTTCATTTCTGGTTGTGCTTTTCATCAGCAAACATGTACACAGCCATACTCCAAAAGAAATTCCTCTTCTAAATAATAATAGCCTTAATGGTTAGCTTATACACACTGTTGGTAGGACATATATATATTAATACATTTTAAGTGTTAAGTAAAGGGAATAAAGGTTTGGTAAATCAGGTGAAAATGGCCCAATGCTTTTGTCTTAATATGTTCGGTTTTATATCAGTTTGTCATGATACACTTAGTGCTTTTTTAAATTAGATTAACCCTAGAGCACTTTCGCTACAAAAAAAGTAAACAACATAAAGGACTTGTCATAAAAATAGATCAAAATATGACAATACGACAAATTCGAGTGGTTTTCTTTTATTTTCAACTGTGGCATATCTAACAAAATGGAAAAAATAGTCATGGGAGGAGCCTAAAAATGCTCCAAAATTACTGAAACATTAGGAATTTGAGAACAAAAATTCCTAAAAAAAAAAAAAAAAAAAGATGATAATGATAGTGTAAACTTGGTCTTTGCTCCACCATTCCTGGGACATGTGAGACTTCTTTGGTGAAGGCACAGACTCCTTGACACTCAAACGCAACATATTGAAAATCATAAATACATTCGCTCGGGTTAAAATCACCCGGCGATAGCTCTAGGGCTAAGAAAGAGACTGGACTGTAGTTTCTATTTTCTCCTTTTTATTTGGGATGTCATGTAAACAGAGAGCAGAAGGAAAGGCATCTTGTTGGTATTTTTCTTCTACGCTGACTTCTTATTTTTCATGATCAGTCAGGAATAATTTGGTTTCCACATCAGTCGAGCGTTATTTCAGTGATTTTTATGGAAATACTGAATAACTAGAGTTCCAGGAAACTGTCACTTGAGTTCAGTTTCTCTGAACTTCGTCAAAAGAGGCTTGAAATTTCCAGCATTTATTCTTATTTGTTGATCAAAAAGGGCAAAAATAACTGTCAGTGAGCATACTTTTTTTTTTTTTTTAACCTTTTCCCTGAATTTTTCAGTTTCCATAAATATTTCCAGTATCGACGTCTTATTAAAATAATCGCCAAAGTCATTTTTTTTTCAGATTTTTCAGGAAACGCAAAAAAACCCAAACCATTTGTTGGATATATGATATTTACTAACAATTTTAATTAAACATACAAGCAACAAAATGACAGGGAATTATTTTAATAGGATGAGGATATGAAAGATCAAAATGTGCTTCAAATTTATGGCCTGTTCAGCTTCTGCATGACTTGTCTCATCACGAAAAAGCCGTTTTTAAAAAAAGTTATTTTTATTTATTTTTTTCCTTAACTGATTTTTTTAAATAAATGTCACTGTAAAGAAAATCCACTGACCAAAATGTACACGGACCATAACACACATACCAAACAGATTTTTTTGTTTGTGTTGTTTGCGTCACACCTGTATACACGCATGTTCACCTGCTGCCCTTCCCTCCTCCTCCCCCCCTCCCCTCTCTCTCTCTCTCTCTCTCTCCATGTCTTTCTTCTGTCTCTCTCCCTCTCTCTAGCGCCTGCTGTTTGAAGCTGCTGAGGGAGGTAAAACAGATAAACTGAGGAAACTTGTTGACAAGTGTCAAGAGGTGGGAGTGAGTCTCAGTGAGTCGCTAAATTTAGGCCTGGGCAGAACGCAGGGAGAACATCAGTGACACTCGAAGCCATTCCAGCGAGGTCCGCACCCTCTTCAAGAAAAAAAACAAATAAAATTTACATGTATATCATTTAAAAATCAGCAGATTGGCTCTAGATTATTCAGTCAGACGGCCACTGCCTAGGTAAGCCAGACAAGTATGAGGAGGGGGCCGGGAAGAACGAGCCACCGTTCCCTCCTCCTGCAGCGCCGCTCTTTGACACCAGAGGGCGCAGGACACGACAATATCTCACCACGTCCCTCGAATGTCCAAATCTGGACCCGCTAATGTCTCCTTACATCATATACGTAAGTATAGATCCTGCTGAGTGACACAGTGTTGCCTTTTTCCTGTTTTTTTTTTTGTTTTTATGTTTCCCCTGTTTTTTGTTCCTGTCAACTTTTCATTTGGATTTCACCCCCTTCCCCCCCCCCACCCCCTTCCCCTTTTTATTTTTTACTTATGAAATACCTGGAGGGGTTGGCATTGGGACGGACTGTGACATTTCACTGTGCTGTTTGAGTCCCTGTGTGTTTTAAAGGATGTTTTCCCCCTGTAGTGATGCTGAAACATCTGCACGTTGTGTTTTCTTTGTCCCACTACGTCTCCTGAGGAAAGATTGAGACGCTTATTTTGTTAAACCTACCAAAAAAAAAAAAAAAAAGAAAGAAAATTGAAGTCCATGTGGAGCATGGCTGCCTGCCTGCTTAGTATTTTCTATTTGGCTTTCCCATTGTCCCTTGTATCTGTGAGACTGCCACAGAGACTGATGAACGCTGTGACTGTCCTCTGGCTGCCGACCAACGGGGAAGGCCCTTTAAACGCACTAAACAAGGATGAGACAGTCAGGACCTCGCTAACAAGTTCTCATGTGCAATTTGTCGTCTTTTTTTCTATTTTTTTTTTGTTAAAATTAAACTATATGATGATCAAAAGTATTAGAAAGGGGAGGAGAATTAAGTCCTTCTAATGTTTTTTGTAAGTTGAATTTAAATGTGAATAAATTATTTTGTAAAGAAAAAGACCTGGGTCCTGAGTTTTTATTGTGTCTGAGACTTTATTTTTGGTTTCGAAAACGGAAGATATCATTTTAGGCAACTAGAACAGGTGATACAGGTGACGAGAGTAAAAGGAAGAAAATTAAATGTATTTTGTGGAAAATGGGCTCAACAACAGGAAGAATGTACCACAACGAGACCAGCAATACTTACAATAAATCTATGGGCTTCAGCCACTGGTTCATATTAGAACAGTATTTTTTGTGTTCAAATACATTTGTTTTGGGGTTTTTTTCTTGGGGAATACATGAACATTTTAATGCACCAAACTTAACCCTTTCATGCATGAATTATAAGAACTTTAGTCCAGATTTTAAAGTGTTTTTTTTTTCCCCCATGTCGCTACGAAAATGTCCACTCAGCTACACCATGCATTTAATTTTTGAAATGAAACATGGATTTAAAACCCAATCGCAGAAAGTGATTTGAAAACAATGAAATAAAGCATTTTAATGCTGCTAATTTTTCTCACATTTTAACACTCGTTATTACTCACTTCATGGAGGTAATATGCAAAAAAACCCAAAAACTTAATTACAGTCTACCATTTAACAATTGATTTACACTAAAACATACTACAAATCAGTTTTATCTAGAACAGCAGTTACACTAATGGTATGAATTACAGAGTATAGGATGTATAAGTGTCCACTGTGTTGGCTGATGTGGAACTAAACAACAAAACTCATGAATATAAAAGAGAATAACTGTAGAATAGATGTCCACTTATAGTGACCACTATACATGAAAGGGTTAATGTCTGCAAAGGGATAAACATGATTTTGAATAAGGAAATGAAAAATATGTAGTTCTAATGATGAGTGGAAATGGCTTGGATTAACCTTTCTCAAATGGGGGTACCCGTACCCCCAGAGGTACTTGTAATGTTTTGGGAAAAAATACATTAAATAAGTCATCATGGACTGAATACAAAATAAACGAGATTTAATGCTGAAATTTAAAATAAATACATTCATATAATAAAATTGACACCTAGTTTTGTCAATCATATTTAAGCTTTGGTAACACATTAAGAACATTTTTATTTTATATTATTCAAGATTAATTTGAGTAATTAAGTCATTCTTTTTGGTTGATTTATTCATTAATGATCAATTTATTTTATTATTAAAAGACGGCTCTTTTTAGTTATATTGCACATAAAGATTTGTTCATTTTTTAAAAATATAATTCAATATGGTGTTTACAAACTTTTGAAAATCAAAACACAAGAACAAGTTTTATGTATTTTTTTCAATCAAAGACGTTAAAGTAAGTATTGGGGGTATTTTGCGCAAGTATATTTCAGAGGGTACTCCACTGTTAAAAAAAAAAACAAAAAAACTTTTCAGAACCACTGGCTTGGATTTATCACATGTTCAAGATGGATTTTATAATTATGTGTGATTTGGTGATTTTTCCACAAAAATAAGTGAAACTGCCTGATGTCAAACTGCACAGTATTTACAGAAGTCACACACAGAAGATCAGGAAAATCAAAAATGGCAATTGTTCCACTTTTACGTTCCAAACCAGTAATGTTTAAACAGTTACAAGAATAAAGGGAAACAGTTGAATATGTGTTCCTGAAAAAAGTACCTTTAATATGAGTAAGAAAATGTGCATGTGGTGAAAAGCTGAATGTTTTTCTTCACAGAAGGGTTGAAACATGAGGGGAAATATGATGCAGATCTATTAAAGTTATCTCATACTCTAAAATATATTTTCTGAACATCAAAAAAGGATCTAATGTCAAACTGCAACATTTTTAAAGGTGGAAGAAAATGTATAATGTAAATTTGTGAGAATGAGTAACCTTGATTTAATAAGGGACAGCGATTTGCAACTGTTCATAAATTTAATCTCAATTTATTTATATTTGAGATTTTCCTTGATAACAACTAAAGTAAAAAGTAAAAAAAAAATTAAAATGGTGACCCCTAGTAGAGGAACATATTTAATAATAGTAATAAAACAGCCCATTGCACATTTGCAGAAATATTTTACATATGTCAATTATGCACAGTAGTAAAACAAAGATATTTTATTAAAATTATGATAGATAAATAAGTTTAATGGAATCTAAGTAGATAATTCAAAGCTTTTAAAGTTCCAGAATACCAGTAAAAGTAAAGTATTTAGTTTTATTTTACTTTTACGTATATACATGTATGTCATGTTCCTTAACAAGTAAAATATACTGCATACAATAACTTAAAATACTGGTGAATTCATATAAATCATGCTTGTTAACATTAGATTGATCTTTAAAAAAACACAACACACAAATGAAGTTTTTCAGCGTATCTGTAGAAGTGGATGTGTCAGATCATTAAATGGTTACACACTGGAAACCAGTGGAATAACTTAGATGTGAGTCTGTTAAACCAACACAAGTGTTTCCACTTTATTTTCCTGATTCGCCGCCGTGTGCGCACACACATCTGTCACCTTTATTAGTTGTTAAAGAGCTCAGTGATCACAGGGATTTATAAAAAATTATGAACAGCTGCAACTGGTTCTTTTTTACAGCAGTTTTTTAACTTGTCAAAGTGGGAAAAGCACAGTGTTAATATTTACAGTTAATCAACATATTGAACTCATGGTAAAAGCTGTAACTAGAAACAAAAAAGAACATAAAAGATTAGATTACTATTACTACCATAATCAATACTGGAGAAGATAAAAACTACATAAATAAGGGAAAACACTAAAAAGCCTTTTCCCTACACAGTAAAATAAAAAAACCAGTGTCAATTTGACTCTTAGAGACTGGAATTTAACAGTTTTAGATAATATTTGGTCTAAAATTTTTCAGTGTTAATTCTATTCAAGGTAGAGTAATTCTATTCAATTCAGTCAAAATTAACAAGAAAATGTGTAAAAATATTTTCACGTTGTTAGAGTAATATGATACTTTATCCCTTTATTGACCAAGTATCATACAGGCCGTCTGGATAACAAAACAATTCACACAAAGCTAAAACTGAGCTAGCTAGTAAAGTTAGCATTTACTGTACAGCACAGCATCTTAGCAGCTTTTACTAAAATACATTATTTACTCTGGTTTAGATCGATCTGCTCCGGACAAACTTGCCCTGTGTTCCAATATTCATACTTATGGTACTTAGTTTGAGTATGAAGGGTGTCCACATTACGATTGCGGCGAAAATAAGTGTACTTAAAGTACCCGGATGGTGCACTCATAACGGCCAAATATTTAAGTGTGCACTTATGTACACTTTTCGCACTCAACGACCACCATCTTAGCTACATAACGGAAGGGGCGGATCCAGCTTGTCTCGCGCCTGCAGCTACTGCACCTTAGAAATGTAAGTTGTTTTTTTTTTGTTTGTTTGTTTGTTTGTTTGTTTTTTTTGGCCGTTTTACATACTCATAACCACATGAAGTAAAATTAATTTAATTACAATTACTGGAGCAAAGGGTTAAAATCTTCTGGAAATCTGGGGTGTTTTTTGGCGGGCGACGAGGCGCGGTGGCAGTTATGATCGTGATTTCCGGTAAGTGCACCATGGTTGTAATGGGCGAACAGACTTTTAAGATTCGATACGATACTGATTACTTTTTCAATAAAATATTCGATACCAAGTACTGGTGATTTTTTTTTTTCCTCAATCATATTATTAGTTCTCCTAAAAACAAATGCCATCCAATACTGGCCAGGTAACTTTAATGTGCACGGTTCAAAATACAAAAGTTAAACAAATGCATATATAATTTTTACTTGGCTGAAGGTTTATCAGCTGGCGAAAAATATGTCCATATAACACTCCTTTTTGTTGGTCATTTCTTTTTTTTTTTTTCAAATTCACCTGTTCTTGCCGTGCTGTGTTGTTGCTAACCATAGACATAGATACGTTGCTAACAGGGTAAACACACACAATTTGTGGCTCTTCTGGTCATGTGACTGATGGACCAGTTCAATATGCTGCAGGCTTGGGGGGTGTTTCGGCACAAAACACTAGAGTAAGTCATCTAAAATATCTAGAATTGACACACACACTTTTATTTCACATTTATTAATTAGTAATCGATACTTAAATGGAGTAGTCAATGCCAAAATTGGTGATGTACGGGTATCGATACTCCCATCACTACACCATGGAGTATGTGATTTGGAACAACACTTACCTGCTGAAATCCACGCACTAAGTACGGACAGTGTACTGAGGGTAAGTGTACTCAGGAAAGTAGGGATATTGGAACAGGGCTTTGGTCCTTCATCCAGCTCACTCTCCTCCTCTATCAACCTTTTAGAACAGGGTGTCAAACTCATGTTAGTTCAGGGACCACATACAGCCTAATATGACCTGAACTGGGGCGGATCATTCAAATAGTAAGATAACATAGAAATCATATCAATTCCAAAATGTGAATGTCTAACTTCTATGTTTTAGAGTGAAAACAGTTCAATTATATTATCAAAATGTTTACGTCTACAAACTATTCTTTGAAAACATATGAAAAAAATAAACAAAATGAAATGTATTAATAAAAAAAATAATATTTTAACAATTTATGCCATTATTTGGCCTCAGCTTCCCATTTTCACATGCTCACTATAACGTACAGGTCGCAGTGGATCTACAAAAACACAAAACATTTAATAACAGGTAGAATATTGGTACAATTACTATTATTCTATTTATTTATTTTTTTAGCCACATATGATGTCGAATTGGCTGGAACAGTAAAATAATAACAGAACAACCTGCAAATAATATCAAAAATGGACAAAAATTTGAGAAACGTGAAAGGAATGAGGGGCGACACGGTGGTGCAGTGGTTAGCACACGTGCCTCGCAGCAAGAAGGACCCGGGTTCGATTCCCGGCCGATCCTTGGGACCTTTCTGTGTGGAGTTTCTCCCCGTGTACTCCGGTTTCCTCCCACAGTCCAAAGACATGCACTGATAGGTTAATCAGCTAATCTAAATTGCCCATAGGTGTGAATGTGAG
>JAQQZY010000024.1:21746008-21756114 GCA_030068375.1 Ostorhinchus rueppellii | reverse complement strand
AGGCCTCCTGTGCGTTTTCCTGACTCATTTTGAGAAAGCCCGCGGATATAACATTCTGACACCTCTACAAACCTGTACACAGCGCCAGAATACCACCATGCCATGGCACCTTTAAACTTTGACTTTTTTTTTTTTGTCTTTATATTTGTCTTTTGTAGTGTCTTTTTAGTTTTGTGACCTGAAGACCAAATTGAGTACAAACGTCATCACCTAACGCTTTTTTCCTGTCTTCCTTTTTATTGTGCGTCTTTGTCTTATATTTTTCTTTTCTTTTTTTTTTCTTTTACTTTGCATGTCTTCCTTAGATATTTGTATATAATTTTTTTTTTAAAAAGAACAAAATAAAAAATGGAAACAAAAAAGAATTAAAAAGCAATATGAATAAATTGCTTAATCTAAAGAGTATAGGAGCCACTATTGCGGAGGAGCAGGGGTTACATGGGGGGGTCCTGTGGGCTGCCTATAAGCCGGGGAGGTCAGCCACTGGCCCCTAGTATGGGGGTCTACCCAGGTGATGTCACTTATGCTTATCTCAAAGAAGTCACTTTGGCCTTGTTGCCGCAAATGTGTGGATCTCAGTCCTGCTGTGCAGTGAAGCTGTTTTTTTTTATATGATTGTATCGGAAGGTGGATCGGCGATGTCATGTCATATTCCAATACTGTCCAATACTTATTAATTTTTATATTGGAGGCCCGATCCTGATGCTGTATCAGGATCGGCGTATCTCTAATTGTTTACATCCATAATCACAACATTTTATCTGGTTACATGGAGCAACAGCAACCACATCATCTATCCTGTCTTCGATTACCGATTGTGTTATTGAACAAAAAATTCTTGTCTGTTCATTCTTAGCAGAACGTGATTTGGCATTTATTCAGTCCCAGCCCATTGTGAGCCTCTGCAAAAAATTAGCAGAAAACAAAAAGCGCTTTCTCATCTGTCATTCTCCTGACGAGCATCCAGTTGTTTTATCAGATATGGTATCACACCCCAGTTTAAGAAACAGGTGGTAGACCAGCTGCACAATTGCCCCTTCTCATTGACTATTGATGATGTCACATGAAGCTGGTCTTGCACATGTTTAAAATGTATTAGTTTTGTTCAAAGTGATTCGAGGTTGAGAATTAGTTGTCCAATGTGAATTAAACAGTGAAAAAATAAGATTATATGTATTAATGTTGTTTTGACCCCGACCTCTTATTTATGGGGAAGTGAAATCCCCAGCCAAGCGTTGTTACATCATCGTTGAAAGCTCAGCTCATACTTCCTAATGCAGATCCAGTGGTGGATTAATGAACAGAATTGCATTGTACTCGCACAATACTCACACCAGTAGTTTCCATCTGAAATTGCATGAAAAGGCACTTTAGGTGCTGCAATGTTCAAAATTTTCTTGGGGGAGGCCCGCTCAAACCTCCCTTTATATGATTTATATTCAGCATAAGGTGGGTGGTTGAGGGGCTGCAAGACCTTATTGGTCAGGCATCTATGATTTCTTAATTTGCTCTGCTCCTATGCAGACTTGCGAATTGCTGGATGTAGGCCCACCAACACAATCCAGCCCGAAGAAAAATTTTATTTATTTATTTTTTAAAAAATTAATATATGCTACTGGTCACAAAATGGAAACAAAATCCTTTTATTGAAACTGCATGTTGCTCATGCTTACCTTCTGTCCAGTCATATTTATTGGCTTGAGTCCCAGTTGTAAGAAAATAAAAAATTTTAAAATAACGTTTGTGCAAGGCAGGTAATTGGTAAAGATTTACATAGTAATGTTTTCACAATTTGTGCCTGAAGTGAAATTAATCAGTTAAAATTCCTAATTACTAGTAATACAGCAGAATTGGGCTGAGGAAATTACTAAATGCAGACTTAGCATGAATAATTAATGAATTTCATTTATATAGTGCTTTTCTACCTCACTGGCACTAAAAGCACTTTACAATGTGTTTGATTCATCCATGTGAATATGAAACCTAGAAGTAGAGCAGACCGTGGCAGCAAGTTTGGATTCATCATTTTTCTCAATGATTGTCAGACTTATTGACAGGGCCACCCAGTCTTTGTTTTAGGTAGTGGGATGGTGTCACTGTCACAGTGTATCCACTACTTAGGGAGATATGAAAGAAAACTTTGAAGCTCCCTTCCTCAGAACTATAGAATTTCACCACCTCTGCATCATATACCCGTTTTATTTATTTCAATGTCTTTCTGAAATATTAAACCTGTATGTGATCTCCAGGCAAGGCCTCAGGGTCCACTACCCTAGTCAAACTGCTGCACCCTCAAGAGGTTTCCCAGACTTCCTGCTCCGAGCCCCAGCTGCCAGCGTGGCTGATCCGGAATCGAGTAGCACCACTGAGGTCAGTGAGTCAGATGAAGAAGATGAGGATGAGGAGGGGACTAATGAAAGCAGTTCTGCTGTTGCTGCTGCTGCTTCCGGAGAGACCCTCCAACCTGTTTCATCTGTAGGTCCTCACCTCAACACCACAGAACCACAGGAAGCTGGTGAGATTGAACACTTTTACGGAATCTGTTTAGTCTATGTTTTTGCCTTTGTAAACCGTGGTGGGAGTGTGTAACATGTCAAAACAGAGATATGGTGATTACATGCTGCGCATCATAATTACTAGTTCACCTGAGCAGCCTGCTTAGAGTTTTAGTTGGATTTGCATTATTGTGTGTTTTATTTATTTATTTTTACATTTAATAATTGCATTTGAGCAAAATGTCTCCAGATTTAATGATACACCAAACTGCAGAAATATTTGTTCTAGCAATACGCAGATCAGATGATTTTCTTATTGATTGGTGAGTGTGCAAAAGGAGTGTGCAAGCAAGGCGGCCTACACACCTGACTCAGTCACACCAGTTCTATCAGGAGCAAACTGTTGTGAGAAGGTTGTGGAAGAATACCCAAAATGTTTGACTGAAGTCATATACTTTAAAGGCATTGCTACTCAACACTAAGGAAATGTCTCTGAAGAAAGTAATAAAAAAATTCTCTGTCTCTCATTGTGGCATTTAACAAATAGAAATAAGTTTAATAACTGTAACTGACCTAAAGCAGGAAAAGTCTCACATGTATACATCATATGTAAACTTCAGATTTCAACTGTAAATCAGCTTAAATGTATGAACAAGCTGAATTATGTTTTGCATCACAGGCTCAGTGACAGTAATACCACAGCCACACCAACATGCTGATGTGTTGTCAGCCTTGAAGTTCTTAACTATGAATGACAAACAAGAGCTGAATGTTTGGAGGTGATTTGCCAAGTGAAATGAATGTCACATGTCTCTGCAGTAGCACTGCCAGGCTGATAAACTGAGCTGTGAGTAATCATGTAAATTAGAACGACAGTGTTGATAATGCAGTAAAATAATAAAGTGAGACGGTTCTACAGTTCCTTTTTTCATTTGGCTTTCAATTCAATCCACCTCTATTTATATATCACCTTTAAACAACAAGAATGTTTCCAAAGTGCTGCACATAGAATTGTAAAAACAATAAAAACAGATATTCTCTGTTCAGTTCGACCAGTCATCATTAAAATAACAAAAACCAGTAAAACCAAATAAAAGAAAATACACTAAAAACAATAAATAAGTACATAAAACTAAAACAATGCGATAAATAAAACTATAAAATCAAATGATTAAAAGTAATGAGACAAATAAAAGATATAGAGGACCACAAAACTCACGCGGAATTAAATGGCAACCACAGAGAAAGCCCTGTCCTCCCTGGTTTTAAGTCTTGTCTTAGGCACCGCAAGTTGAAGCTGGAGCTGGCCCTCGTAGAAAAAGACTCTGTTGTTTATTCTGACATTTGTTTTCTTGTTTGCTGAGTAGCCAGTAAATAATACTCAATGTTTTTATATGAAATGTTATAAAACATTTTATGTATGTGGTCAGTGTCACAGCGATCAGGGCGTCTCGAGTTTGTTTACTGTGATTGTTCAAAACCTTTTCTGATTTTTATTTACCTGTTTTTTTTTTTTTCCTTTCAGCTTCAAGTTCAGCTGCAGGCAGCGAAAGGCCAGAAGGCCAGAATCAGAATGTCCAGGTAACCTTCAGACCTTCTCTGTTACATCCACATACTAAATGCATTTTATTATAAAAGTTCTCATGAAGTTTTGTTTCATTCGCATGATCAAACTAAAAGAATAAAGTAACATTGGTCATATAATAGTTGTACAGGAACAGGCTGTACAAATGATATATGCAGCAGATTAGATTTTACAGGTACACATAAGTACCTCGTAATGTAATCTTGGAGAGTATTACAATACAGATGAAAGAACAGAAGGGAGATGAAACTTTAGTAGTTTTCTGTTTATTATAGAACTATTCCAAGGGAGGAGAAGCTCATGGCTGCCAGGAATACTCACTAATAATTGCATCCTGCTATTGCTTTTTTTCATTCAAGTAGGAAATGGGTTATTCTGATGAGGAAGTGTGGTAGACTTAAGAGCACTTCAGGGCTTGAGTTTTCCATGTTGACAGACAGTAAGACAACAAAAAAAAAGAAATGAAAATATTCTAAAAAATAACGTAAGTAAATGGATATTGATTTTTAGGTAGGCCTGTATTCTATGGTAAAACCAGTGCACAACTCAAACTAACCATTTCAGAGCCTCATATCGTTCATCATAAGTGTCTTGTATTTCTGTTGCATATGGACGTCCCTGAACTATTCTTTCTAATCGGCTCCATCTTAGCCGCCTTCCAACTTTGTAATAACTTAGGGAATCCTGCATTGAGTCGTGTTAAGAATCACAGCAGGGCTAACACAGGCACCAACTTCATGTTTCTCCTGGATTTTTATTTACAACCATTTTTTTCTTGGAGGTAATATTTTCTTATTTTGTCCACCCAAAGATCCAACATGCATAGATATTGAGTTTGCTGTCACATATGACACCAAAAATAGTTGATAAATCAGGGTTCTCCCCAGACGATGGAACAACGGCACTGCGCCAGTATACTGCTAGCTCAGAACCGCTATACTCATTTTCAAATTTAGGACGTTTTTTTTTTTTCTATTTTCCTGTGATAATTTTGCTAAAATCTACTGAAATCCATCGGGTTTGGAGGCACACGCTCTATTTTCCAGCACCATGTTGTTTTTCCTTTGAAATCTCGCAGAGTTGTGTCTATCGCGAGGTTTTAGTGCGAGACTTTCTTCCCATTGGTTGGATATGATGCAATGCATTAAATCAAGCACTCTTATCGGTTGGGATCTGACCCCACGTAAACTCACTTCCTGTTCACATCCAGACGACACACACCATGACAAAACGCAAGTGTTATTCGAAGCCTGATGATCAGAGAACGATCTCTGCATTTGTTGTTGCATCCTTGGTGGTGACCACGGCCCATGTAGCCAAGGAGGAGCGGCCAGAAAAATGACCTCGTGTGCACTCCCCTCGGACAGATACTATAGGATACTATACATTTCTGGGGAGAACCCTGTAAATGGATTGGTTGTAGCAGCTCTGGGTAAAACTGGAAATTATGGCTTATATTTTGTCTGGTACCCATTGTTAACACACTTGCACCCACTGCACTTTCTCTTGAGTAGAGTCTAAAAACATGCAATCTGTATTACTTGGATTTTATATATATTTTTAGTTCAGTTTGTCACTTTAACTCTCTTTTTCACATATAGCCAGCCCCAGCAGCTCTGGCTCCTGTCCAGTTGTTACACACTGAGGAAGGAGAAGGCGACACATGCACCATCTGCTTTGAGGCGTGGACGGCAGCAGGTGAACACCGACCTTCCGCTCTGCGCTGTGGACACCTCTTCGGCTTCACCTGCATCCAGAGGTGGCTGAAAGCTGCTGGCCCAGCTGCGAAATGTCCACAGGTCAGCAACAGTACTGTAGTCTCACAGGAAATCACACCAGCCCTGTGTTTTTACACCTGTCAGCTATCATAACTTGCATATTCTTTTATTTGTCTTCAGTGCAACAAGAAAGCAAAACGTTCTGACATCGTAAAGCTGTACGTTACAAGGCTTAGAGCGCTTGACAACTCTGAGCAGGAGAGCTTAAAAAGGTGAGTAATATTTTTCTGATTCTCTGCCAGCATGCTGAAAATTCAGGCTTGTAACCAGCATGGTCAGATAAGATGATGAGGTGTGGTTACAGTATCTTAACAGAACATCCAGTAAAATGAACACACTTCCAGTTCTCAAAGTTCTGGAAATGTTTTTTGGTTTTTTTTTTTTCCAAAGTCTGCATCAGGATGTTTTTAAAACACTGTTGGGCCTGGACAAGTGAGTAACAGAGTGAGAAAGCACTGCGCAGCAATACTACTCATTCCATATTTGTTTTTAAAAATAAATTTAGCAGCAACTGTAATGGCTCAAATTGTAGGTCTAAGCAAGTACTTTATTTACATGCCATTAAGGAAAAATAGCCAAATATTTAATAAAACCATGAATTTATCATCATTGACAAAGTAACAGAGTGAAGAAAAATAATCAGCAGTCATTCAAGGTTGGGGAAAAATACCAGAGAGTGCTATTCCTCAAGGAAAGTGCAAATATTTAGCATACCACACTTTTTTGAATATATAAGAGAGTACATTATATCCAAAAATGTAATTGATATCATTTTTTTTTTGGTTTTAAAAGACATTAATTCATGGTTATGGAGTGAGAATCCAAAAAAGTAACCGAGTGAGGTGTTTTTTGTTTTTTTTTCAGTGTGATGCACCAGAATAATAATAATAACTAGAGAAGCACTCGGAGAGCACAGACCTCCGCCAAGGGAGTGTTTGTACTTTCATCCACTAGATGCTTCTGAATGTACAGATCACCACCAAAATCTAGTCATCTGGAGGATACCCCATTTCTGACAATCTGTGAAAAATTCATGAAAATCCGTCCATAACTTTTTGAGTTATCTTGCTAACAGACAGACAGACAAACCAATGCCGATGAAAACATAACTTCCTTGGCGGAGGTAATAATCAAAGATTTTATTAAGATACTGATCAAATTATCAGTCTTCGGCCACATGTGTTTCGTTACTAT
Source organism: Ostorhinchus rueppellii (assembly GCA_030068375.1). Taxonomy (NCBI): domain Eukaryota; kingdom Metazoa; phylum Chordata; class Actinopteri; order Kurtiformes; family Apogonidae; genus Ostorhinchus; species Ostorhinchus rueppellii. The sequence goes on along the minus strand of JAQQZY010000024.1, from coordinate 21,749,062 downwards.
ATTTAATACGCACTGTCTGCGTTTTTTATAATAAATAACATTCAAAATCATCCTTGGATTTGATTATTATGAAATACAAGATGAAACACAGGCATATATTGTGAACATATTTATTTAGACATTGCTATTTGCATTCCAAATTTATGCTGTATACATTATTTGGAGGAAATTTTTTTTTTACAGCCATTACTTTTTAAAAATTTACACCGTATTGTCATGTATTTTCTTATATTTCCAGTTGTAATTCAGGTACAAATGAAATAAACACTGTTTTAGGAACTATAAATATATGTCTTTCATGCTGAGTTTTCCAAAATATTGTTTTGGAGAAAAAAAGAAATTGACCCTGATGCTCACTTTCACTTGGCCAGGCCCTGTTACAGTATTGCTTATTAGCGGTGCGTTCACACTGGTTGCAGCCACATTCTTATTTTTGTAGTTTTACCCATTTAAAACATTTTTAATGTATGTTTCTGCAGCATTAAATAGTGTTGACTAAGTGCAGACAATGTAAACTAGATGTATTAAAATGTCATAATCTGATTGTATCTGATGAGTTAGAAATTTTAAAAAGAACCAGAAACTGTAAAAACAAAAAAGAAATTTACTGAATAAAAACTTATCTTAATTGTGTTTAGATTTAATAAAGCATATGTCAAATTATTTGGTATATTTACAACATTGATTTTGACAGGACTAATGTACAGTGATTAAGACATTCTCCACCCATAATGTATCTGTTGTGCTCATGTTAAAAGGCCAACTAAGCCATTCACTGTCTACTGTGTTTTGAATGTAGTTATTACATTTAAATGAGGTGCTTTGTTTGTATTTGCAGGGCTTTGGAACAGGAGCAGTCCCTGAGGAGAAAAGCTGAACTGGAATCCGCTCAGGACAAACTGAGGCTGCAGGTGGTCACCAACCAGTGTGGACAAATGCAAAAAGAACTACAGGTATGAGTTAAAAGAGCTGCTTTTTCTCAGACTTTGGTGTAGGTGGATGATTTTTATTTATTTACCAACACACACCCCTAAAAAAAAAAGATTATTTTACTGTTGATGGAAAAAACATTAAATTAGGATAGCGGTCATATTGTTGCCTTTGTCTTTTTGTGTCGTGTCTTCTCTCTTTAGGAGATGAAAACTCTGATGGCTCAGACTGGCAGAAGCGTAATTCCATCTTCCTCCTCCGCGGCCTCGTCTTCGCTGCTCCTCGGTTCATCTCAGCGACCGGACGGAGCCAGAGCTGCTCAGTACACCTTCTCCAAAGCACTGCTGGTGTCTCAGGCTGGAGGCTGCAGGGTTTTATCCTACTGTGAACCTCTGAGCTGTTTGCTGGCGTCACAGCCTTCCCCTCACTCCACCCTGGTGCCTGGTCAGTCTTTCTTTGTTTCCTTTTTTTCCCCCTTTAATCTTTCGTTTGTCTCTTTCTCTCTTTTGCTCTCTTCCTTCTTTCCTCTCATAGACTTAAACCCCCAGTTCCCTTTCCTGACCTTGATGCTGAATGTGTCTTGTATATTCTATAAGCTTTGCTCCTTTTGCATTACTGCCACCTCACAACAATGTAGTTAATTGTCCTGAGCAATGTTTCTGTGCATTTTTCCAACTTGTTAAACGCTCAGCTAATTAAAGCTATAACAAGCTCAAAAATGCTGTAAAAAATAATTAGAGCTTTTTTCTTTTTTCTTCCCTTGTACGGGATAATTTGCATAAAGGTGACACTACAAAGCAGCACAGAGACTTTTTAATCCCAGTAACAAGCATCAGGACGCTATTAGTGTCTTTCATTGAGCTCCTATAGATAACAACACAGGAAGAGTCATCCACTGTCAGTTACTGTTAAATTTCAAAGTGTAGCTTTAACCCAATGTAATTTCAAGGGACATGCAGCTGTACATAGGAATATTCGCCAAAATAACAGCACTTTTTTTGTTCTGTCCTCCATCAGGTTGTGGTGTGAAGAAGGTGAGTGTGGTGAATATGAAGGCGAGCCAGTACGTCCCCATCCACAGTAAACAAATCAGAGGAATGTCCTTCAACAGACAGAATGACAGTCTGCTGCTGTCTGCTGCTCTGGACAACACTATTAAACTGACCAGGTACATACACGGGGTTTGGGTAGATGGCAAATATTTATATCAGGGTAGTGGTGAATATATACAGTGCATTAAAGGTTCTGTTAATTTGGTTAAAAAATAATTGTACTGTACTTCATCTCATTTGATTATTATATTCTTTTAGTTGGAACAAATCAAAACAGTTGCCTCGTATTTTACAGATAAAAACTAAAAATATTTCAGAACTTTAGTCTTACAGAATTTAAAGGACTGATATTTTGCTGTTTTTAAGTGGAATTATGCATTTTCAAACATTTCCCTGTGGTCTACATTAACTGTAAATGCTATGTTTGGGTCTGAATTCTTCATTAATTCAACTCCACAGGTCCATCTTCAACCCTATTTCTGAGTAATGGCATGGAAAAGGTCATTTTGAGTGCTGGCCCTTAAAATGTATATGACCCCACCCCCTCCAGGTTACTGACCGTGCTGCTCTGTTCTGTTCAGCCACTTGTGTTTGTTACTGTAATACAACCAACAACTGAACATTTTAGGTAATCGGCTCAAAGTTTAGACATATTTTCAGTTTGGACTACAACCGCTGCTGCAGATAAACACTTATGTCGTACTCGGAGAAATGTTCATCAGAAGTCTCGACCTTATATGTGCAAATGCCATGGTATAACTAGTTATAAAACATAAGAAATTAAACCAGAATTAAAACAGGTTGTAAAATTTCACTTGATTTTTGCCTAAATTAATTTGAAGATAGCTTTGCAACACCTGGAGGGTTCAAATTCTAACTTTATGAACTATTAGAGTCCAAATATACAAATAAATGGACCAAAGATTAATAAGTGGATTTAGCAAAATATGAGCCCTTTAATGAGTGTGAATAAATATAGAAAAAAATCACTTGTATTTTAGAATAATCCAAAAGAAAAATTACTTTTCCTACATGAAAGGTTTTTGTCTTATTACCAAAAACTCACACACCA
>JAQQZY010000024.1:21713353-21732297 GCA_030068375.1 Ostorhinchus rueppellii | reverse complement strand
GAGTACCCGGAGAAAACCCACGCAGACATGGGGAGAACATGCAAACTCCACACAGAAAGGTCCCAAGGTCCCGCCCGAGAATCGAACCCAGAACCTTCTTGCTGTGAGGCACGAGTGCTAACCACTGCACCACTGTGTCGCCCTGGAAATATTGATGTTTATGTCTCAAATCATTATGAATAGGACATCTTATGAGCTGTAGTTGTGATGTGCCCCAATATTTTTGTCCATATGTCGATAAATTATTATACTCCTATTATAATCAATAATTCCTTATCATTTACAGTCTGAGCATGAAAAAAAGAAACATCTGAATTCAGTGTGTCCCAGTACTTTTGTACATATAATGTGTAAGTGTACATTTGTGAGGCAGTAAATTGAAGCCAAAATGAAGTAATTAAATGTAAAAGGAGTCATTATAATGATGTCTCACACACATTTAACTCGACTCATGCATTACTTATAAATCCTCTTTATACTACAATGTAAAGCAGCAGTTATTTATCCTTAAGCCAGAGAGCTCTAAATGTTTCAAAAGTACCTTTTTAAATGGAAAAATATAAATCGAATCTCAAATCACTCTGTTTCATCAGCACTGTCTCACATCACATTTTACAGCCTGTATCAGAGCAGAAGGCAGGATGGCGTGTGTGTGTGAGAGACACTGTGGTCCAGTTGTGGAGCATCGCTGCTGTTGAAATGTGAGGATGATGACAGGATGAGGCAGGTGGCAGAATGTAGGAAAGTCTGGATTACCTTCCCCTCATATACAGTGTGAATGTACTGAGTAAGAAATGATTATTACTGGCTGGAAAAGACATCTTCAAATAACTTCAAAGAATTGCAGGACAGAGCAAATAATGCTTTGATGTATCAAGTGTTTGAAATAAATTATACTAGGTTCAGCAGCAGTTTTAGGTCAGATAAATTGTCTTGATAACTCGTCTAACAGTGTACAACATATGCTGTGACAAAAGAGTGAGTCTGTGGTGTGTAATATGTGACTGGGCTAACTGCAGTGCATCATAACCATATAGTAGTATACATTGTTTGATAGTAAGTTGGTAGCAAACCAATTGAAAACAAAAAGGCTGTAAAAGTGAATATAATCTTCATCTCCGAAACTTAAGTGATCTTGTTTTGGCTATATACTATAATGTGGTTTAAATGAATGAGGAATTGAAGCAAATTGTTATACAGCAGATATATTGCATCATGGTTGACAACAAGACAAGTGACAAACCCCCAATGAGCCGGTAACTGCTTTAAAATTGACGTGTGCTCACTTTATGAAAACAAAAACTCTGAGTCCTTCTCAACGCTGAGTCGGCTAACTCCATTTTCCCTAAACTGGCTATGCTGCTCCGTTGGGAAGCAGTGGCACTTGTGTGTAGAGTGTTAAATGCATGACATTCTCAGAATTTAATCCTGTGTTGTGTAATACAATGGTACAGTATTTTGCAGGTGTTTCCATCCTTTTTGCTTTTACTGATATTTTCACTAACACCGTTGTTTCTCTGTGAAGTGAAGCATGCTTTCAATTATTTCTTCCTCTCCCCAATGACTCCTCCTTGTTGCAAGTTCCCAGCAGAAATTAGTTTGACATCATTGTTTTGCAATGTACAAATGTTAGAAAGAAAAAAGATCGCAGCATCAGTCAGTCAAAAGCATGATTCAGTGGATCAGAACCCAGTTCTCTACTGGAACCGGTCTGCTTCCATCCTTATTCTTGATATACAGTGAGCATTTTCCCAGCATTTAGTGGTCTGTCTCACTCCAATTCAGTCCAAATGTGATGGTTCAAGAAATGCAGAGGATTATTCATCTCTTCATCACAGAGTCTTGTTTCACTGGCGTACTTTTAACTGAACCTGTGCTTTTCATGTCACTAGGTTGCTGTTCTGACCTTTAGGCCCATTCAAGTGCATCCTGAGAGATTGTCCCAGGGCTTTGGCAGCTGGTTGGGTGGCAGCTGATTGCTCACTCATTTCTTTAAGCTCATTAGCTGCTTGTCAGCAGCAGACAGAGCTCTCTGTATGCTATAACAGGAGCTTACACCAGCAGAGACAAGCATGAGTTTGTTTTCATTATCAGCTAACTAGCAGTCACAAGATGGCTTTCCCTGTGGTGGTAAAATTCATAAAATGCTCTAAATGCTGCAGACTTGCTTTTCTCTGCTTTACATAATTTTAAGTGGAATGCCTTTTGGGTTTTAGACTGTTGCTTGGGTAGTGAAACTTGTCAGAAACCTTAACATTGAGCTCTGGTGGATACAGAATGGAAGTTCTTGACAAAGCATCCAAAGTTAATTTTTATCAAAAGGAAATGTCAAACCAAAAGGTGTAGGCCTCCAAAATGACTCAGTACTGAAACATTCAGTTGAGGAAATATCAACATGACTCAACAAAAGCAGAGATAAATGCAATTGTTTTGACACAGTGGCGGGTTTTGTGCTAATATGCTCATCAGTGGCACCTTCACCATGTTCATTCTGCCAGACATTTTTATCATAATCTTTTGCAACATTTTTAATGCCACAGCACAATGGTGATTACCAGTAATTTCAATGAAATGGCCATTTCATATCACATATTGGTTGTATCAATTTTTTAAAACTATGGTTTTGATGTGGAGGAAGAGGTGTGACATTCAAGTGATATGGATTTTTCTTTTTCTAACACTTTTTTGTAATTATTCATCTAGGAGTGGCTCCTATTTTTATGGCACCATAAAGTTCAGGACTGGATGACTTATCATTAAATTGTGCAACAAAAAAGAAAAGTATCTTGTGCTTGACCAGTCAGATTTCTGGCACCTTTTTAAAAATGTCTCAGCTTTTACCTGACAAAAGAAATGTAAAGATACATCCAAAAGTCAAGTAACATGTCCTGATAATTAAGTTTACTGTACATGCAAGAAAACATAGCTTGTAAATGGTATTTTGCATCAAAAACCACTTAATTTTTCTATGGTATGTTATTTTTAAAGGCATGATCAGGAAGCATTCTGAGTTTTGAGTGAACTCGGGTTTTGGGTGCGACATCTACATCTCCTGAGTGGAGCTTTGAGCTTACCAGCTGGCACTCCGCTGCTTTTCTCTGGTTGGAGGGTGAATTTAAGTGCTGCTTTTAGACTTGTAGCATTTTTGTGTGTCTCTGTCCTGCCCGCTGTCAGTCCTGTTGGTGGCTGTGGTTTTGTGTACGTGGAGTCCAGAGGGAGGAGGCTCTGAAGATTGAAGACATTGCTCTGGCCTGTCGGCTGTGTGAAGCCTCACTGTCTGGTTTTAGCTCTGCTCTGCCTGTTGAGCCAATCTGTTAAAGATAAGACTTGTAAAGAAGCAGCCAGGCGTATGCTTACACAGCCAAAAGTATGTGGATGACTCTGAAGCCACATGTGATGGTGTAACATGTGACTCCAAAAGCAATGGTGTTAACCTGCTGCTCTAAGAGCCTTCCTCTCTGTCTGCAGGGATTAGCCCCCATTCAGCCCCAGAGCATCAGTGAGGTCCAACACTGGGGTTTGTGATAAAGCCTGGCTTACAGTCAGCAGTCAGGTTCCTGATCGGTGTTAGGTCCTGTTGAGGTTAGGGCTCTGTACAAACCACTCAAGTACTTCCACAACAGCTAGGAAAGTACTTCTTTGTGTATGGAATCATTGATTTGAATGAAATGGGGCAAATTAAATCAATGCTGTTTCATTTCATTTACCTTTTAGGAGGTGGAAGTTCTAGTTGGGGATAACGTCAAGCTTCAGTTGACTGTGTTTCAGCACAGGACCAATCAGAACCAATTCCAACATGATTGGTCACTGGTGGCAATACCTGTTGATAACTATACATTATGTACACAGATGGAAGGGGGATACCTGCTGCAACCTTCACAGGTATTGGTGCACAGAGCAGCCATCTTGAATCTTTCTGGGTTTGGTGAAAAAGCCCTATAATGAAGTGGCAACTCATTCAGGGTGTTCCCTGCCTTCGCCCTTTGCTAGCTTCAATACACTCTGGTACTCCAAAGACCCTCAAAAGGTTTAGTCCTTGGAAGGATTGAAGCTACGTTTCCACTGTGGTACCGGCTTGACTTGGGTACCAGGAACTACTCCTGGAGACTGTTTCTCTTAAGAGAGTACCGACTTTAGAGTACCTGGTCATCACAGCAATGCTGTGTGTAACTTCCATAATGTTCAGTTTCTTCAGCTTCTCCCGGCCTTGCATGAAGGTGCTTTGGTAACTGTGTGCTCTCATCTGCTCAGAGAGTTGCTGATAAACTTGCTTGTTGCGTGTACCTCCGTCAAGCTCACACGGAATGTTTTCATTGGCCACCGAGGACAGAAATGTCTGAACCTCCTCAACCGACCATGGTGTAATTTTTCAGGCTGTCATAATGAATGTATTTAGCCTACCAGTGTATTAACTGTGAACTGCCAAATTTGGTTTATTAAAAAGGGCGGGCTGTGCATTGATGATGCAATGACGCAGTGATAACTGTCTGACCGATCAGTGGTCTACAGTGTTTCCGTCACATTTTAGTATCTCTTCACCTGTTTTGGAACTTCGGCCCAAGCAGATACTAAGAAAAAATAGTACTGGGTATCAGATTCCGGGTACTTGGACGTAATGGAAGCAAAAAAAGTCAAGTCGAGCTGGTAGCACATAGTGGAAATGCCGTTTAAGACTAGGTTCGGAAAATGGATGGAAGGATGGGTTCGTGAAATTAGTCTGACTTCTTGATTAAGAAATCTGACCTCAGGGAGCATTCCAGTTCCAACTTTTCAAGAGGAAAGCATTATAAAAATCCAGTCCAGAAATTGCATCTTACAAGTAGTAATTAGATTTTTTTCATTGTAGTTGTTGTCGTTCTAACATTGTGCAGCACTGGAATGGCTGTATGCAACCTAATAAAACAAACTTTGCATTAATCGCCAAAGTGATAGTAGTTAATCTGAGGGTAGCTGTAGGACCTAGAGCTACAGCAAGTAGATGGACAACAAGAAAATGAAAGCCTGGGCTGTGACACATAGCACATAGCAGTCTTCTTTTTTTAAAGGCTGCTTTTTGGTCCTAAAAAGTGCCCACATTGTCACACAATGACAAGTATTCTGCAATCAGTGAAACATTTTAGAAATCTGAAGCTAGAACATTAAAAAAAAAGTTTATTCATCATCAAAATATGTATGCTTTAAAATTAAGTACAACAATAACATTGTGCCATTTTGGCTGACACTGGGTACAAAATAAAACCAAAACACAATCGAGAGATTATCATTTTATCTCTCAGTGATTCATCCAGTTTCATCAATGCCTAGTTCAGTCAGTCAACCTGCGTTAGAATATTTATTACATTAGTGAAACACATTTACAGTGGTGTCTAGGCTCTGGAATCGTCACTCCCGTCAGACATTTTTCATATGAGTTACGATTAATGAGCCCACCCCCACCCCAAAGTCTATGGATGGATGCTGGGGGTTTAAAAGTTACTTCACATTAGGGACCATCTGATTGAACAAATATTTGCAAGATGTGTGACTATATGGGTGTATTAGGGCTGCTTAACTTGGTGAAAAAGTCGTGTTGTGATTATTTTTGGTCATACTAGAATTATGATTATTGATAGACAAAACAAAAAGTACTAATGAAAATTGGCATTAAAGATAAAACTTTCATTTTGAATTTGTAACAGCATACCTCTGTCTGCTCGGTGTCACCAGTTTATTAAGAAATGTAAATATCAGCTGATCAGTCTAATGGGATGTTCACCTTGACATCTTCATCATGTTGAGCCCTGGAGCTGTATCATCATATTAGATCATCATGTCAGCCTGAGGATCGCTGTGTCCTATTCCTGAACACAAATTAAAGCCGTAATAGACACATTTCAGCACCTCGGAGTGCAGAATCACCACTACTATGCTGATCCTAAACAATGACAGAGGCTTTTGGCTTGTTTAGATGAATTTATTTTTGTCCTCTGCCTAGAAGAAAAGACACATTTTTAGTGGTCGCTAGGCAACATCCTTTTGTGTCCTTTCAGCATCCATTGTTTTTTTGACGGGCCATTCAGGCATATTGTTGACATTTATCTAGAAGTGTATTAAGTGTTCATCCAGCTGCAGCTCTGCAGTATTGTGTTACTTATAGTTTAAAGGAAACTCCCTCATCCTGGGACTTGGCAATATGCATAAAAATAAAATGTTAGTTTTCTTAAGCATAACAATTTGTGATTATAATTGAACTCCATAACTCTTCAAAACATATTACAACCCCAAAAGCCTATATAAACCAAAACTAAAATTATTATCATGACCCAATATGTACTACTCAACTGCCTTGTCTGTTAGGTTATCCATCGTCTGTCTACGCATTCAGCTAAATACTGTTTGAACCACATGACTGAACAATGCAGAGCTCAGTCTAATTTAAGAATTTGTGTGTTTCTGATCAAGTTTAAGAATCGGGATGATTACAAAGCAGAGAAATAACGCTACACTGATATCAGGACATACCTTTTTCAACATCAGTTCTGTTTTCTACAGAGAGAGGCAAGACTGAACAGAGAGAGGGTCTGTCATCTAGATCTGATTGTACAAAATTTGCTCTTGTATTATTGTATACAGAGAAGTACATGCGCTTTTTTTTTTTTTTTTTTTTTTTAAATGCGTAACAATGACTATACAGAATGTGTTTTTAAGACAGTGTAAAGAACTGACATCCTAACTTTAACATTTCTTTTTGTTGTTGCTGAAACCGTTTTCAAACATTAACAAGTGTGAAGTTTTGGTTAAACTTTTACTCGCAGGTACATGTGACACCCTGATTGGGAAAACACACCAGATCGCAGACTTTTGATTGTGTCACTGCTGACGGAAGCAGCTGTAGTTTATTGTCAATGTTTTCTTTATAGTTCAGATATGATGCCTTCTTTAAACGTAAAGATTTTCTTTTAAAAACACTAAATAAGCTAGTTTTACACAGATATCCCAGAAAAAAGGCAAAATGCTGATCCCACCTTTGTTCCACCATTGACCGATTAACAGAGCCAAGCCGAGGGAGAAACAGAGGTGAGACAGGCCGGACTTTTACACAGCAGACCTGTGTTTCAGAATCAAAGACGTGGTACATATCGTGTGATGTATCACTTGCGCGCCGGAAATACCCCAAGCATAGTGGTGTTGCTAACCTCTCCAGTGTTTTTTTTTTTTTTTTTTTTTTTTTTCACCATTCCACAAATGTTAGCAGGAATAGAGTCCTCACAGATCTGTGTCTCCCCAGTTTGACATCTTTCCGGTCATGTTGATATGTTTGTTTACTGTTCACGGCCCAAGCACACCCAATACATCATCAAAATGTCACACCTTGGTTGCGGAATGAAAGGTTTTCTTTTCACGTAGTGTTCTGGGATCATGATTCCACCTTTATCATGGCTTTGTTACTACCTTCAGAGACGTTGCAAAGCCATGATAAATGTGGGACCAAATAATCCATAATTTCATTTACACAGATTTTCTGGAATAAAGGTGAAATATTCCTGTTACAGAAGTGCTGTGTGAAAGGGGATAGCCTCTTAATATAATAAATAATCTATCCTAATCTTTACTGCACAGAACCTGCCGTGTCTTTTCCATTCTTTTGTTTTGCTCTGTTTTGGGTGTTTCTAGAATATAGTGACTCCATGTTTGCTCTTCTGACTTGCTGCACAGTCTGAGGGAAAAAAAGGTTTTGCAAATAACACACACCTTTAGCCTATGGCCGCCTACAGACCTGTTCCCCGACTGTATTTTACCTATAGAACATTCCTGTGGTGTTTTTTTTTTTTTTTTTTTTTGAAGGATGTGTTTTAGGCTATTACCACTTCGACAAAATCAGGAAATGAATCGTATTTTATTTTTATAATTCTTGATTTTGCTTCAAGCCACATCACTTGTTCTTCCATTGACTCACCTACTCAAAAACTTCTGTTTAAGAACTTAACTGAGAAAATGTTACTTAATAAAATCTCCAAATCTTTTCCGGTCTAGCCATAATTCAGACAAAACAAATATGCTAAAGAGCGACTCTTAATTACAACTACCACAAAAACAACACAAATGTGTTGAATCCTGTTTATACATTGCTGACTGGGTGAATACAAATGCAACACTTTCATTAACCACATTTAGCTGCTTTGTGTCCCAACTCTGTGATGTGCGTCTGAAAGCTCTTTCCTGTGCTCCAGTGTCTTTCTGTTTGTGGTGGAGCTCATGTTTCTGTATATACACTGGTACTTATTGCCATTTGGTATGAAATTGTTAATTCCTGTTTTTTGGGGGGTGTTCTTTGTTCAGTACATTATTATTTTTTTGGTCAGAACTGAACATCTTGTTGTTCAGATGGTTGAGTGAACTATGCAGTTTAAGAAATTGCGTGCCTTTTGCTGTGTTTGACAGTGAGCTTCACTGGTGAATAATTATCTGCAGATCATATTTTTAATTACCAACCAGTAATTAATACAATGTTATCTGCAGTTAATTATAATGGATAATGAAAACAAGTCATGGGTTGCCTCACAATACAGATACAAGAAGATAAAATGGCAGAATAAGGTGGCTAAGTTGCTGGATGAAATCAGTTTGTCTAGTAATATTTTGTCAAATAATATTGAATGCTGAATGACTTCAATGCTTTTGCGTTTAGTAGCCTAAGCAGGTTCAGAAGCAGTAATAGTAGCACTCATCCTCTTGTACTTTCTATACTTCATGATACAGAAGGTGTTGCAAAAGGCTGGTTTTCCTCTGGATTCTCTCCCCTTGCCATCACTTCACGTGTCATTTTCTCTCTCCATCTCTTCTCACCCACTTCCAATTATAGCTCAGCCTCACGCCGCTTTCCTGAGACAAAATAAGGGGAGCTGATTAAGTTTAATTTAGCTGCAGCTATTATATGAGAGGAGGGCTTTGACAAATTGTTCACATTCAGCGAGTCGAGTTTGAGCGTCTGTAAATAAAGAGCGTCAATATTCCATCCTGATGAAACTATGTGAATAGGTGTGTTTGCTGTAATGGTTGGATTTCCCCTATTCAGTGGTCTGACAGCTGGTCACTCTGAATGAGATTTATGATCAGTTTGGGCTTCTTGCACCTGGTCAGTTATTTTCTTGTTGCCTTACAACACTTTCATGCATCTTTCACCATCTGTGTTTAGTGAAAACAGACAGCCTTTACCATTCTTAGATTTTTGGCAGATATGAATACACAAAGCACTGAACAGATTAGCTTGTTGGCTTTCTCAAACATGCAGATCCTTTTGTCAGAACTGGATGGACGCCTACATGAATCACTTTGCTCTGCAGCAGTGTGATGACATGTTGAGCTATGCAGTCCAGAGGTGGACTGAGCATGTGCAGAGGTGGGGGCTTTCCCTTGGGCCAGTCCAGAAACACAGATGAAACAAACGTCCCCTTTTGTTGGTTCCAAAATCGGACTGTGAAGCTCCACCCGGGTTAAGTAAGCTGTTATTCAGCTGAATAAATAGTCCAATCTTACTCTTGATCTTGCTTGAGGCTCACCTAACTAATTTGAACCTCTTTAGCCTGTCACATAATCTGATGGACTTTGCAGATGGCGCACCATTACATAATTTTTTTTCTTTTTTAGATGATTAAATTTAGAGTGTAACACTTGAACATGCACAAAAAAACAATAGATATCACATTAAAATGATATATCAAGTATATTGATTGGTGCAGACTGCATAGTTACACCATTTACATTCTCAATTCTGTAATCTCCTATGTCCGAGCATGCTGAAAATAAGACATAATTATAAATAGCTCTTATCCAATTCTCCAAATTGTGGTTCTTCTTTAAATGGGTACTCAAAAATGGTACTCTTCACACTTCTAAAAACTGACAGTGCTTACCACAAAAACTCCATAGAGCAGAACCTAAGAGCTAGTATGGCATTGTAGCAATCCAATCATTTTTAGATGTTTTCACGTTGCAAGCAGGTTGTTTATATGTATATAAACCCTACCAATGTCATGAGCTGCCTACACTATTGGAGCCGGTCATAACTTAATTTGTCCCACCACAGTCCTGTTATGAAATGAAGATATTTTTTTACTTTTAGTAATAACATAAAAGATATACTTTGTTTGCAGTAATTCTGGTTTATACCGGCACAAAAGACAAAGTGGGACAGTTTAATTTTCAGTGATGATGGCTTTTAAAGTGGCTGTAAAACCCATTACACAAAGTCCTAACCAAACACTTCTAATGCTAACTGGCTCTGAAGAAACACTATAAATGGACATAAATACACTTGCTATCCTAGCAACATTAAAGCTAAAACTACTCATGATGTAATGCTTTCTGCAAAATACCATAATTAAACAGGTATTTAACCTGAATATCAGTGAAGCATCTGCACATCACAGCAGAAAACATATCAATGAATAGTAAATTTGGCTCTTTATTATTTTATGTTTGGAAGATTGAATTTATAATTAAAAAAAAAAAACAAAAACAAACAAATAAACGGATGACATTGTTTATGCTAGAGATTACGATTATTATTTATTTGCAAGTTAGCCAAAGGTTACTTGACTGACAAGAAAATGATCAATATATTTGTTGGGGGGGATCATTGTATTGATCAGGAAATAATGGATGGTTGTAGCTTTTGCTGATTTTTTTTCTTGGCTTGGTGGTGTGATCTGAGGCTGGTTCACATTTACAAGACCATTCTATTTATTTATTTTCACCCCAGTTGTCCACTGACTCAGCGCTGAGCTGTTTATAACATCTGTCTGCCCTCTATCCACCGTACCATCCTCTTCCTCAGTACGACCAGGCTGAGACAACTCCATCAGACTGACTTTGCTTTGTGTGTGTGGAGAGCAATTGTGACACTAGTGTGTTAAATGCACTGCAAATAGAACACGCGCACACACACAGGCATACATGCATATTCAAACACACAGACTATTCCTGGCCCGTGCTGTGGCTGCCATGTGGTAAACAGTCAGGAGCTCTTCAGCCATCTGCAGAGCTGTTTTTTCAAAGAGGCACACACACAGAGTCAGTCCTCTGTTGGGAATACAGCGGTGATTTGGGTTTTCTCTGGTTAAAGGGAAGGGGCGGGGGCTTTTGGTTGAGGCAGAAAGCTAGACAGTTCACCTAAGGTCAGTGCAGAACAGCAGAAAAATAAGTGAAGGGCCACACTCGCCACAGAAACTGAGTCTGGGACTTGACTGCCTTATTGGAAATATACAATCTACTAAAAAAACAAAATGTGGAAATCAGTGCGTTGGCGAGTGTTGGAGGGTGTGTCTCTTAAAGGTGAGACGAGATAAAATCACATCTCGGTTTAAGAGGCACATTGTCAATTCAGGGACGCGGGTAATTCTTATACTGGATTAAAGTGTATCATACTATATTAAATGCAATACTTATTTTACAACCTAAGGCGCCAGTGATTGAGGTTTACTACTTTGACCAGTGAATCATTGTGATGGATGGAAAAATTTTACTAGATCCTTGGGCTTGTCTGCATACCTCTGTGTAGTGTGAGCCAATTCAGATACAGTTAAAAGCTAACCAGAAAAAGTCAGACATGAGCAATCTTTAACTTAATTAAAACTGGATTGTTCTTCAACTGAACTTCCAAGTTACACCATGCAAACTATAGCAAAACAGAGACTGGATGCTTCTAGCAGAAATAAGGAAATGGAGCTTATGTGGAGCTAGTCCTCATTTCACTATAAATGATCAAGTACATAATAGCATCACCTTGACTTTGTGTGTGGACTTTCCCATGCAAGTAGTAGTTACTGGATGTAACTCCATTGTTGTTGCATGTACAGTATGAGGCCTGCAGACCGACTGTGCTCATGTGACAGCTGGAGGCTTCAGAGCCACGTTCTGCTGAAGGTAATACATCTGTGTAACTGCTGTGTCAAATCTCCACTAGAACATCCCAGAGATTCTCAATAAAGTTCAGGACTTGAGTCTGTAGTTGCCAATCCATGTGTGAAAATGATGTCTGTAGTTCCTGAGCCACACGCATTGTCATTGTGGAATATGCCCAAACACTCAATTAAAACCAGTCCATTGATAGAGAATCCTAGTCTTTGGGTACATTCAGTAAAATGACAACCAGGTCAGCTGACCTAATTAGTTTAAGGCACATAACATTGCTGATCCTGATCACATTCATTGAAGATAATTTCTTTGATGGTTCACCGCTGTCCTTCCAGGTTTTTATAAAGGCTTTGGGCAGTTTTGAACCCAGTTTTAGTACATTTGGCAGGCTGTCTGTATAAGCACAGGTTGGAGTTTAACTTCTTTTTCTTTCTCTTCCAGGAAACTGAAATTGCTGCGGAATGCAACCATGTAAGTTCATCACTTCTCCAAAACGCCCTTTCTCAGTTTGCACTTTATCACTCTCTTATCAGTGTCTGTTAAAAGTGCAAGGCTAAAGCATCACAAAAATACACCAAGGGCAGACAAGTTGAGCAGTGAGAGAATGTACCTTGAAGAGGTTTAATAAGGAACTGTTTCCATTAGATCACAACATAAAGTTGCAACTTTTAAATTTTGATACGTGAATAAAGATGATTTGGAGATGACTATTTATTATTGGGTATCATTTCTCTGAACTCTATGTTGTGTGAAACTTTTTTTAATGTTTAATTCCTGGTGGTCGTGTGTTGAACATAGCTCAACGCCTTAAGAGTCTGTGTAAACCTGTCTAATCCACATATGGTATGTTCTGTTATTTTCTTTCTTCCAGCTGCTGTGGAACTACAAGTTGAACCTGACAACTGATCCAAAGTTTGAATCTGTAGCTGTGGAAGTGTGCAAGACAACAATCTCTGAGGTCAGTCATAAATATCTAACCTCTGCAGAAAGGCTCAACCACTGCATGTCAACAGCAAAGATTTTATTCTGTGGAACGTAGCAACATAGGTGAAGAAAGATCAGTCGTTTTCAGTCAGATGTGTTTCGACAGTAGTGGTCTCTATTGCCAAATAAATATTTGAACTTGAGTGAAACGCTATATATATTTATATATAACTGGGTACTGTAAATGGAAATCAGTTATAAAAAAACAAACAAAAAAAACGCATACACCCAAGCTTACTTTGAGTGCTTGCATATGACTGGTTCTGACGGTCATATGATTAGATTCTTTTTTTCCTTTTATTTTGTAAAGTCAGGACTTACTTGTTCTTTAAGATTAAGGAATGTGCAGCTGAGGAGCTGGGCAAGGGCTACCTGGTGTCCTGCTTGGTGGATCACCATGGCAACATCAGCGACTACCAGTGCAACCAGTACATCACCAAGATGACGAGCATCATCTTCAGCGACTACCGTCTGATCTGCGGCTTTATGGATAAATGTCGTGATGACATCAACACCCTGCGCTGTGGCAGCATCAGCACAGGAGAGAAGGTGAGCTACAAATGCAAAACTATAAGTCTGAAAATGTTCTGAAGTGTTTGAAGCCAGGAAAACATGACATTTTAAGGTATAAAGATCCTGAACTAAAAGAAAACGCTATAGTCAAGGATCAAGACTTCCTGCTGTTAAAGATATTGTTTAAAGCCAGCAAACTAAATTCATTTCTCTGTCAGATGGTACTGTTGGCTGGAAAATATGACTTGGTGAAGGCATTTTTAGTTTAGATGAGTCAAATCATTATCAGTAAATGTTTAACAACAACTTCTAAGATGGAGGAAATCATTTACAGAGGTGCTGCTGTTTCACCTTTAATGTTCACATTAGAAAAGTCACATTTCATGACCAGATATCTTTCCGCTGTAAACTATCAGATCATAAGCTTCCGGCTGTGTTATTACAGACAATAATGTTGCAAGTAAAGGATACATGCACAGTCTAAAAGAGACAGTAAATGTCTGTGGGTGAGTTGGGTTGGGTATTGTTAAAAAATGTGCAATATGCATACCAATACTCGTACTTTAACTTTGATTATGATACCAGATGAATATTTTTTCCAGTTTTTCAGTTCTAATTTCCCCATTTTAACAAGTAAATTCCAGGACACAATTATGATGCTGACATTTGATTTTATTTTTATAGCTCCTTAGCATTTTTATACACTTCACATACAGCTTCGTAACATAAATAAAATGTATGTCTTTACTGCAATACGGTTGCATTTAATGTCTGTTTCAACTGTCTTTCATAATAGTTTTTCTCTCATTACAGACTGAATTATAACATAAAATAAATGTATTTACTATAATTTGAAGTTGTTTGTTATACATTTTAATAATAATATCATGCAAGTTTATAAAAGGTGCACATGCTGACACTGATGAAATCTAATCCTTGGTTATTTCCAAACTCCGTGGTATCTATGTTCTGTTAAGGTTTGATATGCAGCTGTATTGATAAGTAGCTGTAAGAATAACTGAGAAAGGACAGCAGAGAAAGTTTTTCGTTTACAGCTGTGTGGCTGTTGTGAAGTATCACTGGTTCTACTTGGTCTGAAAACCTAAAATGATGTGTTCAAAGTGTGACTCAGCTGGAATTAGAAAAGAGAAGTTTGACAGCAGTTTGTCACCTAGCAGTGCAAATCAATCTGCTCTGAACATGTTTTCCCTCTGCTGAGCCAAGCTAAACCTCATAAGCCCGTTAGACATGCAGTTATTATAAGATATCACATTGGCACAATTAGACCTCTGAGGAAATTATTTATTTGTCAGCAGGAGTGAAGTTGGTTTCATTATCAAGAATTTGTCATGGCGGCTCATTTCAGTGGGCTGGAGCTGCTCACACTGGAGATTAGACTGACCATGTTGTCTCTATATATAACTCAGACAAACTGCAAAAGGGTCGGCTCTCGCCACTCAGAGAAAATGCAAGCAGACTCTGACAAAACGATTAGAGGAGTGACGATAAACCTTGCTTTGCTTCATCTAAACACTGAAGAGCATTATTAGTTAAGCGCTTAAAGACTATTCAGACGATTTAACAAAGCTCAAAAAGGGGAACTCCCATTATTCTTTTACCGTCTACATGTTACAAACTGAAAATAGACTATGGTTAGCTAGCAGTCTCAAACCACATCTGCTGGTACAATACTCAAAACTGGTCAAATTACTGCAAATTACTGGCCTATGGTCCTTTATGATCTCAACATTAATGTGGATCTCCATTACTCTTATTTGTTACTCCATTAGTTCTGAAAAATTTCATCAGCTTTCTTTTTCTCATCCGGAATATTAAGTAATTTGTTCTGCCTCTAATAAGAAACACCCACACAAACATCAGCTAGTCCAAAATAAGCCATCCAGGTTACTCTGGTGTCATACACTGAAATGCACTGTGGACAGTCTTGATCTTCTGTAATAAAAATTTTAAGAGTTGTGTTCATTATTATTATTATTATTGATTATTGATTATATTTATATTGCGCTTGTCTATAAACGCATACTCGAAGCGCATACAGTTGATCCATTATTCATTCACTCATGCTTTAACATTCTGGTGGTGGTAAACTACATGTGTAGCCACAGCTGCCTGGGGACAGACTGACGGAAGCTTGGCTGCTCCGACCACCACCAAACATTCTGAAACATTCATACACCAGTTTGAGTAGCAGCACTGGAGGCAAGGAGGGTGAAGTGTCTTACCCAAGGACACAGACCAACCCTTCAGACGACCCGCCCTACCTCCTGAGCCATAACTGCCCATAAAACCCTTAAAACAATGTTGTCAGAGACATCCCAGTAATTTTTTTTTTTTTTTTTTTTTTTAAATGAGTCACAGATAATAATCATTTCATGTGTCTGTTAGGTAATTCCATTTGATCATAATTTGTTGCCCAGAGTAATTTCCAATATATTTTCAGGGCAACGTTTGTATAAAACAGTGCTTCAAAGAATTTCAACATTGGCATTCCCAGTTTAAAGAGATGCACAAAAATATATCTTAGATCTTCTATGCAACTTATTTACTGCTCTTAGTTAATGGTCTACAATGAAGTTTGCAAGTGCAAAAATTATGCTAAAGTTATTTAGAGTCAAAGGTGTCGTACTTGTTTGAGTTCAGGTTCCACATTTAGCCCAGTTTTGAGCTCAAGTAAAATAATAGCATAATAACCTGTATATTAGGGGTGGGGGATATATCGAATATACTCGATATATCACGGGTTGTTGCACATGAGATGTATGAAATGACTATATTGCGACCATTGAGTACAAATTGTCATGTACATGTTTTAAGACGTTTGCATATATCTTTGGAGTTCCACTTCTTTTACTCTGCCGTGGCTCCTCACAGCAAGCAGCACACTCCCCCCGCCCATCCAGAAAACTTTCATGCACACATGCGTGTTTTGTATTAGGAGGGGAGGGAGTACGCATGGAGAGAGGGAAAAAAACAAAGGGCACCAGCGGGTTTATGAGTCACTGGTAAGAAACACTAATATGGAATACAGAATATCCAGATACATGTCAAGTATTGTGATATAGCCTAAAAATATTGAGATATTGGTTTTAGGGCATATAGTGCAGCCCTACTGCATATAATGAAAAAGTATCAGATCAGTATCGGCAAAACTAAACTTAAAATCAGTTGGGAAGCAAAAAAATTCCAGATTGGGACATCACGACATATACACATATCAAGATGGTGGACAATTTAGACCACAGGTGTCTAACATGCGGCCTGGGGGCCAAATCCAGCCCACCTAAGGGTTCAATCTGGCCCCTGGGATGAATTTGTAAAATGCAAAAATTACACTAAAGATATTAACAATCAAGGATGTTCAAATCATTTTAGGGCAATGCACTATCACAATAACCTCTAAATAATGAAAACTGCAAATTTTTCCTCTTTGTTTTAGTGTTTAAAAAAAAAGAAAAATTACACAAATGTTTAAATTTACAGACTAGCCTTTCAGAGAAAAAAAAGTGAATTACTTGAAATCTCTTAAGAGAAGTATGTGGAATTTTAATAATATTCTCTGTTATTTAATGTTTGTTGTATTTGTAGATCCACTGTGATCTCTAAGTTATGATGCACATGTATAAATGATAAACTAAGGTGTAATATTGTTAACCTTGCATTTATTTTACTTTAGAATTTTCAGTTTGAATTGTAATGACACATAACATGAACAAAGATATAAACATTTTCATTACAGATTTTTTTTGTTTTTTTTTTTCACTCAAAAGTTATCATCCTATTATTTATATTATTTCACTGGTCCGGCCCACTTTATACCTTATTAGGCTGTATGAGGCCCCTGAACTAAAATGACACCCCTGATTCAGACGACGAATATGTATATTAAATTACCTGTCAGCCATATAAAGACTGAGGTTTGGTTGAACTGTTGTTAAATTAGTTTGGGAAATGAAGGAATGAGTATATTAAATGGAAAAAAAAAAACCTGTTGTACAATGAAATATGAACCACGAGTATAATGAAGATGGTGAACTGGTCTTAATCAGCACTGATCTGTATTGAATCTAGAGAAATGCTATCTTGAGGCTTGCTATACAATTAACAAGTGTACAAACAATGGGGGTTTAAAGTTTCCACATGACGGTGGAAGTTAAGTCATGAACAGTTAGATATGATATTTCTAGCTGCTTTCACAATGAGACCTGATAGTCATCTAGGTGTGCTCTCAATACGCAGGAACGAATGTTTAGAATGGCAGAAATATAGTACTGGTTTCATTTGGAGACCTTTGTGTGCGTTACACTGTTAATCAAATCTTTACAGTCAGTTTCTATTAAAGTAGATGTTTAATGTTGACTTTAGAAAATCTCATTCGGGTGCAGCTCTTACAATCACACCAGCCGTTCATCTTCATCTTAAAACAACAGAGCAAAATGTTCCAGCTATTTGACAAATTATTGTCGTGCAAAAACTGTATATATATTATATCAGTACAAAGACCACTAGCGTCATATCTGCAGCTTCCAGTCACTGGAAACAAATGCAGCTTTGTTCACTATGAATAGATCGTTACAAATTACAGATAATATTCGTCTGTTCAGCAGAAGGACCAGAGGACAAAATGTACCTCTGTCTGCCAGTAATTTAGAATACACATTTTGAAAAGAATTTAATGCTTGTATATTAGATTATCTGCAAATTTAAGGACTATTTCGTGGTTTATGTATGGAGATAAATGTTTTATTAAAAGCCCTAACCATAGATTTAAAAAAAAAAAAAAATCTTATGGGTCACATCCAGATACATGCGTTGTGATTATTTTATTATTTTTTTTATTACTTTTATTTCTAAAAGGATAAATTGTTCCGTTTACATTGCTTCCATCTACTTGCAGATATAGGACTTTGAGATGGGGAAGAGCACACGTTGGCAGATGTATTGTCCTTACTGCCACCAACAGAAAAGCAGATCACTATGTGTTCATGAATAAGGGTGGGATAGAGGAATGAATGTTATTATGTAGTGGGAGGATTATGTGTCTGCTCTGTTTTTTATTCAGACAGACTTGGAAAAATGGTCTTGGACAATAAAGATTAATATAAAAATTAGTAAAAGTCAATATGTAAAATTTTTACAAATACTGGACCTTTCTGTCCAATATCCAAAAGGTTGGCAGTTCAAATCCCATTCTCTCCAGTTCAGCCGTTGTGTCCTTGGGC
Organism: Ostorhinchus rueppellii; assembly: GCA_030068375.1. Taxonomy (NCBI): domain Eukaryota; kingdom Metazoa; phylum Chordata; class Actinopteri; order Kurtiformes; family Apogonidae; genus Ostorhinchus; species Ostorhinchus rueppellii. The sequence goes on along the minus strand of JAQQZY010000024.1, from coordinate 21,713,665 downwards.
AGAACACTTCACCCTCCTTGGTGTATGAATGTTTGGTGGTGGTCAGAGGGGTCGTAGGTGTGAAGTGGCAGCCACGCTTCTGTCAGTCTGCCCCAGGGCAGCTGTGGCTACAAATGTAGTTCCCTACCACCAGAGGGAGAATGTGAGAGTGAATAAATAATGGCTCAACAACATAAAGCGCTCTGGGTGACTTGAAAAGTGCTATAAAAATCTAATCCATCTAATTGTTGTTGTAGTTGTTACTGTGGAGGTTAAATAGTGAACCGTGATGTCAGATAACGTAAAATCTGCTAGTAGGTGGGGGGAGAAAAA
>JAQQZY010000024.1:21621729-21631988 GCA_030068375.1 Ostorhinchus rueppellii | reverse complement strand
CATTTACCGCAATGTTAATGAAAATTTCAAAGTGATCCAGAATGCAGGATTTCTTCCGGATCATCCTCAAAATTTAACCACTTCTTCCTTGTGCCATTTCCAACAGTTCCTGAAAATTTCATCCAAATCCGTCCATAAGTTTTTGAGTTATGTTGCTAACAAACAAAGTCGGATGGACGAATGGTAACAAACGCACAGTAAAACATAACCTCCTTGGCGGAGGTAATAAAATAAAATAAGAAAAAATAAATAAATACACTGCAACTCATACCCTGACTGTAACTTTCCTGTTCTTGATAAACCTGATCTGCACTAACATATCTGAGTGTAAATCAATTGCTAATTGTTATTAGAACATAACTAAGTTTTTTTTTTTTTTGAAGCAAAAAGATGGGATGTTTTTTGCATATTATCTGAGTGAATAATAACTAGTATTATAGTTTGTTAAAATGGGAGAAAACATCAGATTAACAGCATTAAAAATGTTTTTATTTCAAAGTTTTCATGCAGTATGTCAATAAATGTAATGTTTCTTTGCTTCAAAAATTAACCACATGGTGCGTTGTTGAGTGGACATTTTTGCGTTAGGTTCATAAAAAAAAAAAAAAAAATCTCATTGTTTTTTTTCGTGCCTAAAGAGGAATAAAACCACAAAGGAAAAACATCTTGATTAAGGTTCTTGGACCATTTGTTTCTAGTAGGAATTATTTCAGTGTAACACAAAACAGTGAATTAGACGATAGCAGAAGCTTCATTCAAATAAACAAGTTATGACGAGAAAACAGCAAAGGTAAGACACAATTCATAATGGATGCATCATACTGTGACCCTTATTTTTGCTCTTCTTTGTTTTATTTGGTGTGTTTTAGTGGTAGATAACTACTACTTGTACTTTTGGAGTTTCATAGCGTTAGCTTAGCATCGTAAAGTTTGTGACATTTTATTAAATTATTCATGACCGGTTTTAGACGCTTAGCTTGTTGTTCATATTCACATATTTAAGTGATTATTTGAGTAGTATTCTGTTGTCAAACAATTGGGGTTTTTTTTTTGTTTTGAGCAGTTAGCTGACATTCCTCTGGTTACGTGGATGTGTAGAATGTATATTTTGCTACAAGTTACATAGCATTACCATGGCAACACAGATGGAACTGAGGGCAGTCTGAAGTTAGGAGAGAATTGGGGAATAAACTCCTTCCCTCTGCAGCTTTCTCCTTTAGGTCTGAATTAAAAGTGCAGCCTGAAGCAGTAGAATCATGTCCAGGTTTTTATTAACAATTATGTACAACTATCACTCACATTTTTAACACACTTACCTGTATGAAAAACTTGTGATTAGTCTAATCAGACCTCTTCAATTAGAAAAGGAATTATTGAATTTTTCCTCAATGACAAAAACACAGGCACATCAAACCCCGCCCCTCACACCTATAGTTGCTTATTTTGGCATGGATCCAGCTGATGTCATCATGTCTATGTGTGTGCTGATGTCAGCATATCAATTGCCTCTATATATGTGCCAATTTTGAGCAAAATGTATGTTTTTTTAGACATTTAAATTTTATTCCCATTGTAAATGAATTGGAGAAGAAAAAAGATTTTGAAAATTCATAAAAATGTGAACTTTGATCTACTTTTCCCAAAATGTAACCACATCTGCTCTGGGTCACTGGCAATCTATAAACCCAATTTGGCATGAAACAAACAAACTGAACAAAAAACAATACCCCTCGTGTCCCCTTCAAGCACTGCACCTTGAAGTATTGAAATAACAGTTACCTTTCAACCCGGTATGTCAAGTTTAAAGCTCAACGCTTGCGTAAAAGTTAAATTCCGACACTGCTGTTAAAACGGTTCATCCACCAGGAGGACACTAAAATTTGATTGTCACGGTGTTTGTTTTTTACGTTCTTGTGTCAAAAATATCCACACAACATCAAAGTACAGTAAATATATTAGTTTTGTGCTGAATCTTGATTTTGACCAGATGACGACAACTCTGAGACAAAATATTCAGCCGATCAGGACTTTACACGTCGTCATTATCATCATCTCTGCTCAGCAAATGAACACTCCTCCCTGACAGTCAATTAAAATCAAATGTAAATGGACAGTTAGAAGTGATTGTTGTGGCCTCTTCTGAACGGTAGCAGCCGGCCTCTGCTCTGGTTTTCCTGCCAAACTTTGAATACCCTGTCCCTGAAATCCAATAACCATGAGGGTGTGAAATAGTCCTGTCATCACTCTCTTCATTCCCTCGTCTCTCATTTTCCCCCTCTCTTTCTCCTCCATCTCCCTCCAACTTTCCCCTCCTCTCCTCTAACCTGATGTGTCATCCAAACAATGCAAAGCAATAAGCAAGCAAATAGCTGTAATCACTCAGTCGATGATGCACAATCACCCGTTCAGCTCGCTGCAGGCGTCGTGGCGACCTGGCAGCCTTATCGATTTCTCGGGGGGCGGCGATTAAAGGCACCCCGGCAGTTAACAGATGGTGAGTGACGGCGCTCATAAACCTCGCACTAAAAGACTAATGTCCTACAAGCTGCAACTGACTTGGCAGCCATAAACAACCCTGCTGCCGACTGTCAACGCTACGGGTGGGGAGAGGCGGATGATGGGAGGCGAAGGGCCAACTGCTGCCTCTACGAACAGGCTTCGACATGCAGGGGGTCCTGTGAGCCGTGCACTGAGCTCTGATGGAGGTCATGGAGAGACGGGATGCTCCCAGCTTTCAATTATCCAACCCAAATGGTAACTGAACGGTTCAGCCTGGCTAAAGAGACGGAGCAAAACAAGCTGTGAAAAGACAGAGAGGATGATGGGAAAACTATCTTTTTCCAATTTTTTGAAGCAGTGACATGTTCTCTGTTTTTATTGCCTTTTATCAGATGCAGCTGGACAGAACAGTCACTTACAGAGACACAATACAGGCATTAATGTCTAGGATTCAGAGGAAAATGTCCATAAACTTGGCATCCTCAAAAAAGGTGACTGGTGATATTCATCCACAGACATGGAAAGAACAGAACACTAAACACTATAAAGGAAGGAATTTGTGTTTTCTCTTTGCCATGAGGGGAAAATCAATCCACATGGACCATTTCACAATAATTTTGATGACATCAGTTGGAAGTGTTAGATGTTTGGGAACCATTTAGTCAATATGTTAAATGCACATAGTGATTTGAGGATGCCTTTAGTCTCTACAGTATTGTTGCGGCACCAAATAGAATATTGTTTTCCATTCACATGAGAGACGTGTGAGGATTGTGAGTTTTCAAACATTGTCAGAAGGTGCTTTTCCATAAACGTATTTATTGTGCATTTGCAAATTCGCATCAGAAAAAGACACTATGCATTCCAGATTATCCATGTGCTCTCCAAACAAATGAATTCACATTTTCATTTTTGTGCTTCATATTTTCTTGGCATTTAATGGAAACACAGTGCTTGAATGCTTGAATACTGATATTGTTGTTTTACACTTGCACCAGAATACCGGCAAATAAGACGACATTCACCGATGGCAGTACCGAGTATTAATCTGTTGTGTTATAATGAAGGTCATTCGATAGATTTGATGATACATTGTATTTTGAACATAAATAGAAATAAAATATAAAGTTGAACAAATTGCAAAGAGAAATCACAAATTGAAATGGAACACAATGTACAACTATTTCATTATGGGTCTTTAACAACACTTTATGACTGAAATGGAGTAGGAGGAACTTGAGCTTATATTGCCTTAGCCCCAAATTATGTAACTAAGGTATACGTTCCATAAAAACAGAAAAAGTCAGTTATTAAATTACTGAAAAAGAGAGCATATTATAACACATCAATAACTATTTCTGTCGTACTCCCGTTCACTGTTACTTCAGGTTTTTGTACGTCTTAATTTTGATGTTTTCACACTGATAACTTGTTCCATTCCATTCCACAAAACCATCCCCAATTTGAAATGCACGCCTTTTTAAGATTTGTTCTTGCCAAATTTGTGACAAAGAGCTGAAGGACAGTAGAGAATAGGCAGAGGGAACAATCATTTGGACCAGGAATAGAACCGGGGACTCAGTTCAGTTCAGCTTGACTCCTGTGCTGTGGATTATCTTTAGAAAACTGCTGGTTGTTTCTGAGTGTGGACGTGTGGGTGCGTAGGTGAGTGAGCCTTAAGCGAACATACCTGTCCTGCCTCTTCATCACCTCTCCTGAGGCACGACAGGAACCAACAACACTGACATCTGTGGTTTTGTTTTTTCAGACACCGGGATGAACAGTGAGCTGAGAGCCGGTCGTACCACGGCGGCCAAGAGAGGAAATAGTGTCCCCAACAGGTGAGTCTGTACCTGAAATAACAAAACAAAGGCGATCAAAGCTGCCGTATTGGATTCTGACAATTTGAGAAAAGATGTCTGTGTTCTTGGCCTCACTTTATGAAATCTGCATTCAATCACTAAAATTTGAATACTGTACTCTCCACACTGAGATAACATCGAGTTAACCCTGTCATGCATAGTGGTCCCTACAGTGGACAGCTATTCTCTTGTGTAGTCATGGGTTTAGTTGGTTGATTAAGTAAAACAACACAGTGCACGCTCATGCATCATCTACACCAGGAGTGCTTAATCCTGGTCCTCGAGAGCTACTATCCTGCATGTTTTAGATGTTTCCCTCTTCCAACACACCTGACAGTCATCATCAGGCTTCTGCAGAGCTTGATGATCAACTTATCATGTGAACCAGGTGTGTTGGAGGAGGGATACATCTAAAACATGCAGGATAGTAGCTCTCGAGGACCAGGGTCGGACACCGCTCTACACTGACAGTAGCCACGTTTACATGGACACAAAAAATTGGAATAAAAGACCAATCAGATTGAAAATTCTTCATGTAAACAGGTCAATTGGAAGATTCTGATCCGATCGAGTACGTTCGGAAAGAAAAATCATTCCGAAAGAGAGGGGTGGTTTATGCCGATCATTATTCCGATCAGAAGTTGCAAATTATGCATTTGAACAAACGATGCATGTCCGTAATTTAAAATTTGAAATCAAATTTACATGCGCCAGAAGGTAGGAAAATACAATGTGAAGGACGCAAAAAATTAAAACTCTCGCATCGCACAGACACGCGGCGTTTGTTTACATCGGAGGCGGAAATACGGCTTCTTCTACCATTTCTGGAAAATTGGACCAATCAGCGCATGTCCAAACTTTTTTTCCCCGATCAAACACTGTGTGCATGTATACGCACGACATGATCAGATCGTGTTATTTAGTGTCCATTTAGTGTTCCGATCATCCAAGATTTTGATCGGATTGGTAAAATGTGTCCATGTAAACGTGGCTACTGAGACCATTCCTGTAACTTTGCTCTTCTTGATAAACCTGATCTCCACTAACATGTTTAGGTATAAATCAACTGCTAACTGTTGTAAGACTAATTACAGTTTTCTCAAACATAATATTGCATATTATCTCCATGAAATGAGTAAAAACTAGCATTCAGGTTTCACCCCAGACGATGGAACCATGGCGCTGCACCAGTATACTGCTAACTCAGCGCTGATATACTCAGTTTCAAATTTAGGGAATTTTTTTTCTATTTCCCCCCAATAATTTTGCTAAAATCTACTGAAATCCGTCGGGTTTGCAGGTATGTGCTCAGTTTTCCAGCGCCATGTTGTTTTTCCTTTGAAATCTTGGGGAGTTGTGTCTATCGCAAGTTTTTAGCGCGAGACTTTCTTCCGGGAAGGGGGGTGTGCCAGGATACTATTATTTCCTGGGCAGAACCTTGAGTATTAGAGTATGATCAAATGTGAGAAAACACATAAGTTGCATTAAAAATGTCTTTATTTCATAGATTTCACACAGTCTATCACTTTAAGATGATGGGTTTTAAATATATGCTTCTTTGCTTCAAAAACTAAATGCATGGTGTCCAGCTGAGTGGATATTTTTGTAACTCCATGAAAAATAGGTTCATAAAAAAATTCAATTGCATTGTTTTTTCCATGCCTAAAGAGGAATAAAAACACTCAGGAAAAAAATCTTGATTAAGGTTCTCACAATTCATGCATGAAAAGGTTAAAACATCAGCTAACATTAACTAACTGCACATATATCGTCAAACCACTGAGCTGACTTTCGTAGAGGCCAGTGTCATTTTCTTAAACAGTATCCAGATATTTTTCACACTGGAAAAAGTTACAACTAAATAAGTAGTAACTGTACTATTTCCTGTTTAGTTACTTTTCCTTAACATATATTTATTAGTAAATGATGATGCCACAGATGATGAATCAGTTCAATAACTTTCACTGGTGTTTTGTTGAACAGTGTAAATCTCAGGTGTTTGCCTTAATGAGACGCTTAAGTGCATGATACTGTTTTATACTGCTCAGATGTCAGACAATCCTTTATTTTTTAGTTACTACAAACTGATATTGATTTCTTATATTGGCCTTTTTAAGGAGGCAAAATATGTTTTTTGCTTCTAGTCTTACCTAAACCATGCATTGCTTTGGTTCTGTGTGAGCCAGTAACAAGCAAAAAAACAAGTGGCATTAGACACAACAAACCCCGCCCCTCACATGTATTGCAGTTTATTTCAGTCCATTTGATGTCATCATGTCTATGCATGTGCTGATGTCAGCATATCAAATTGCCTCTATGTGCCAAGTTTGAAGTAAATTGAAACAAAATTGATGTTTTTATAGACAGTTGAAATGTTGCCTGTTATAAGTAAGTGGGAGAAAAAAAGATATTAAAAAATTCATAGAAAATGGGAACTTTGATTTACTTTTCCCAAAATGTAACCACATCTATTGTGGATCACTGGTAATCTATAAACCCAGTTTGGTATGAATTCAACCAATAATTTTGCTGTTACAGACATTTGAAATTTTGCCCATTATAAGCAAATGGGGATTTTTTTTTTTTTTTTTAAATTCATAAATTTTTTAAAACTGTAACCCTACTGCTCCTAAAATGTAATCAGATCTATTCTGGATCACTTGCATAAATCTATAAACCCAATTTGGTATGAATTCAACCAACAATTTAGCTGCTAAAGTGTTTACAATGAAAAAAAGAAATGAAGAAAGAAAGAATGAAACAAACAAACTGAACCAAAAACAATTTCCCTTGCCTCTCCTTTGGGGACAGGGTAAAAATCTTAGCTTTATGTAACTGTATCAGTATGACATGATATAAATACATCCAGTTTAAAGTTTAAAATGTCATGTAGAGCTGCATTTGTCAGAGAAATGTGTGCACTTGTGCTATTTTTACTGAAGCAGTAGCAGCATATTAATGTTATAATTGGTGCAGATGGGGCTCTCGGTTATTCTTGGAAGTTGGCTTTAGTTTTCTGCTGCTCAAGTTACATCCAGTCTGACAGTAGCCAAAGCAGGAACACACAAGAACAGTAACAGTGTGTGATTTTATATCAAAAGTACCAGAGTACTTTCAGGGCTGTGAGTAGTTTGGATTCAGGGATGTTTGTTGGTGTTTAGCTGTTTATGAGTGACAGTCCAGCTGTCCCCAGCTTTAACCTCATTCTCTGTTTACACGGGAACTAAAGCCAAACTGTCCTCCAAATCCCACCACCGCCCGCCGCTGGACGGATTAAAGCCGCGGTGAACACAACTCTGCAGCGGCCAGAGCTGGGATTTACAGCCAGGCAGCCACACAGCCAGTCCCACGAGGACAGCCGCGATCTGAGGAGGGAGCCGGTGGTGGGAACAGTTCACTCTGCATGGAGCGTCACTGCTGAGGCTTCCAGATAATTCACTTACTGCAGAGCTAAGAAACAGCAGGATTAAAAAAGATTTAATTCTTAGATCAACAAAATGGTGAGAAACTGAGGTGAATGGTCAGAGGTTACTGCCTGCCCTGAGGGTTAATCCTGTGGGAATCTGTTCCATCACCAAATTGCACAACAAACTGGTCAAATTCACAGTTTATTAGAGTAAACTCACTCTGCTTGGCTGGCTCCATCGATGAAAAACCAGGGGGATTTTACCACTGATTGATGCAGAACGTAAACTTCATTGCAAAAAAGCTTACAATACAATTTGTTCAGCACATCATTTTCACAACTGCTTATTATTTCTGCACTTTGACTACACATACTCACCTGATAATATAATATAATATAATATAATATAATATAATATAATATAATATAATATAATATAATATAATGTTCCTCTCAGCTTGACCTGATAAAGCAAGTTAAGAGATTGCAACACACCACAGAGAGTTGATGAGATTCTATTTTGGTGTGATGGCATTTAATGTCATGATAAATTCAGTCATGTCATTTAGCCACTGGTTAGCAGCTGCCTCATTATTGCTGCATTATAAAGCTCAAGTAGGGGATATAGTTTTGTGTTTTATTTACAATAAACTGTGAACATATCTTAAAGGTTCAACATGTAAGATTCACATGCAGTGCATATGATGTTTGTGTTGGAGTTTGTGTTTATCATTTGTTGATGTTAACTCCATTTTAAGCTTACAACGGTCTCAGATGCCACTATAACTTCCACCAATCTTTATGGCGTAATCTCAGGTCAGTTATGCTGGGAAATTAATATAAACACTCTGGAATAGTGTGATGCCTTCATTAAATTACTGACTAATAGATTAGTTGTTGCGGCTACTTCTTTGTGGTATTAACCCAGTGATCTATGGGAAGTTAAGTAACATAAAATTGATGCATTCTGGTGAAATAAACCTTTTTATTCATGTTTTATGCTATTAAAATCTAATGATTTCATGTATCACTAATTAGCAGATGTTGTGTTGGTTAGAAGCCTGAATCTGTAACAACAGATGATGAGGTACATCCAGAATCTCTTTGTCAAACTTCAGAAGGCCAAAAAGATCTGTTGTTAATTAAACTTTTTACAACTTTTCCCCTGGTACTTGCGAATGCTTCTGTCAGTGATAAATGTGGGATCCTCACATCCGGCTGGATGTTGTTTTTATCAGTGGAGCTCTCGGCTGCTCCGAGCAGGTTTTGTGTCGTTAGTTTTGATTAGGAGACAGAGAAGGAGGCCGAACCCATCTGGAACACAACCTGGTATGTTCAGGGAGGAAGATACTGCAGGAAATATGCTGATGAGAGAAGGAGTATGTGGTCAGTGTACACAAGTTACCCTTCCAACAGAGAGACAGTAAACTGATGAGAGAATATTTTTTTACAAGTTTAACCAGGAAGTATTCGGTTTCAGCATTTGTAGAAGTAATTCATTGTAATCCATCATCTTTGTGTGGTTTCTTGTCATGCTGTGTCAGCACCGGAGGTTTAGTACAAGCAGCAGTTCATCTTTGTCTACACAAGAGGTGTTCAGGTGCTGCACGGCCACATAGGAAATGGGAAATGATCCTATTATGAGGAAAATTATTGTATGATTTGTGAGTCAAAAACCAAGTGAACAAATGCTGTATTGAGATGTGTACCGTATCGGCCTTAGAATAAGATTCCCAACCCTAGTCTACAGTTAGTTATGTTGGCTGTATTTTAATACCTCTCCAAGCCCAACATGCAATCACTGGATTCCTGAACTAAATGCAAACTGATATGCATCCACTGATGCCATTTGGATTGTTTAGAATAGCAGTATTTTTGTGGCAAATGTGTCTTTCAGTGTAGATGTTAATGTGGTTTTTATATGGATTTCTTATGGAAAAACTGTCCGCAGTGTTTATACACAACCTGGCAAAAAACCCCTCTGCACCTTGATTTAGCCAAGCAAACAGATAAGGTGCTTCCAGTGGATAATTACTGCAGTGATTATTTCAGCTCGAAATAAGATATGTATCCCTAACTGATGTCATGGCTTCTCATTTCTTATATTTAATGTCACAATAAATATTACTTCCGAACATTGACAAAATCCGGGGGCGGCCATGGCTTAGGCGGTAGAGTGGGTCGAAAGGTTGGCAGTTTGAATCCCACTCCTTCATAGTCAGTCAGTTGTGTCCTTGGGCAAGACACTCCACCCTCCTTGCCTCCAGTGTCACTCACACTGGTTCATGAATGTGTATGAATGTTCGGTGGTGGTTGGAGGGGCTGTAGCCACAAATTGGCAGCCACGCTTCCGTCAGTCTGCCACAGGGTAGTTCAGTCATTCAGTCATTCATTCATTCATTCATTTTCTATAGACCTCACTAGGGTCACGGGGGTCGCATGGAGCCTATCCCAGCTACTTAAGGGCGAAGGCGGGGTACACCCTGGACAAG
>JAQQZY010000024.1:21352309-21363092 GCA_030068375.1 Ostorhinchus rueppellii | reverse complement strand
GGGTCGCATGGAGCCTATCCCAGCTACTTAAGGGCGAAGGCGGGGTACACCCTGGACAAGTCGCCAGTTCATCATAGTTAAATATATGAATTTAATAACATAACCCTCACTTGGGTGACGGTCCTCTGTACAGCTTTCTAAATTTCCTTCATTCAGAAATGTAAAACAAGAAAGTTATCATTATTATGTACAATAATTGTGGCTAAAGGGTGAAAGACACACTGAGGTTGGATCACTACTTTGAGAAGCACCAGCATTTCAGCACAAGCAAGCTCAGGAAGCTCAAAGCAGAGTTAAATACTATATTGAATACTATGGCATCTTGAAAATTAAAAAAGCTTCTTCTGAATGCATGTATAAAGTCTGTACATTAAGACATTATTGTGGGGACATGATCGTAAGTTCTGTTTTTCATTCAAGACACAAGTAAAGACTAAGAGATGAAGATCAAGTTTCAATATATTAGCTTTAAATCAGCATTTTCAATTTTTGTGTAAAAAAAAAAGAAAACACAAAGAAAAAAATACACTTAGCAAAAGACAAAAAGTTTGAGTATTGATAAAATAAAATGTAAACACAAACAGATGTTTGTGTTTACATTTTCTCAATACACCAAGATAATCATAAAAAAAAAAATCATGATTATCTTGATTGTTGAACCATAACGTTGAATAGGTGGATTGTTACTGTATCTGAGAGACACATACTGAGTTAGGAAGTTATTAACTATTAGTAAGAAGGCTTGGCTAGTATCACAAAGTTGTGACTAAATCCTGCAGAACATTTGTGAGCAGCAAAGAAAATGGAGGTTCTGAAAAAAATGAGACCCGCAGATGCAATGCAGTGTGATGAATTCAGCAGAAGGAATGGACCGAACATTCTAAGGCAGTGCATCACGAGTAGCTTAAGGACGAGTGTATGAAGCATTTAATGAAAGTTATGCAATTTAAGCCATAAAGACCTAGGGATACTTTTGTGTCACTCCCCACTTTCAATCTATTTACTCTTTAAGTGATTTATCTCCCTATAGTACAATATTACCCTCTGTATTTTGCATTTTTCAGTCTAAATCAGGTATTTTCCCCTATATTTAATTTACTGATCATGTAGATGTTCATAAAAAACTAAATAAGTAATTATTTTAAAACACAAAAAACTGATGAAAATGGCTGAATATAAAGACAATCATTTGCCACTTCTGGCATTTGTCAAACTCTATAGGTTTTACTGGTGAATCAATGTTGGAGATGATGACAGGGTTTCCACAGTTACTACTGAGTCTCTGAACGTCCAAACGAGCCATATCTGATGACCAGGAAAAGATGACAAACCGCAGTTTACACCAATTATTTACAAGCATTGACAGGATTCGTGGATCATCAGTTTAAATCAGTAGATGCTTTTGGCTGATGGTAGACATTTGGGTCTTTATGGGTTAAGTAATAAGAACCTGAAAATAAGGTTGAGATGATGTTTCAACCTTTGCCCTCTCGATTGAATCCTACTTTTAATTACCTCCGCCAAGGAGGTTTTGTTTTCATCAGCCTTGGTTTGTCTGTCTGTCTGTTAGCAAGATAACTCAAAAAGTTATTGAAGGCCTTTCATGAAATTTTCAGACATTGTCAGAAATGGGGTATCCTACAGATGATTAGATTTTGGTGATGATGACCAGTGCCATCTAGCGGAGGAAAGTACAAAAACTACCTTGGCGGAGGTCTGCGCTCTCTGAGTGTTTTTCTAGTTGGAATAGCATTTATCATAGAATTGTTGAGCACAAATGTTCAAGGTTCAGGACATTTTTAAATGAGGGATATAAATGAACCCTTTAACCCCTGACGTATCTTAATGTCTAATTTATTTTAAATATTCATAAAAATTCAACTGTTTGCTCAATAGGAAAAATTTCAAAATGTGTTAATAGAATATACCTTGTTCTGAACATGCTCAGTACACCCCCACTACCTGTGCAATGGGGGGAATGCACCAATTATTTACATTTATTGATAGGATTAATGGATCAACAGGTATTAAAAATTTTAGATCCGTGGATGGTTTTGGTTGTCTGTGGCTTTTAAGGTCTTTATGGGTTAAAGTTGATGTCACCAAATATTACTTTTGATCCTCTAAAAGCTTATATTAAAAGTCTCTCTTATTTACTTATCCCTTATCAAAATAAAGTGGTGGAGATGACTTGACATTACAGTAATATGTACAATGGCTGCTGCAATGCAAGGAACCACCAGACCCTACTGGGAGCAATTTAGGGTTCAGTGATTTGTTCAAGGATACTTCAGCACAGGGACAGTCAGAGCCAGGATTCAAACCACCAACCCTTCGGTCATTGGATGACCCACTCTATCAACTGAGCCACAGCCGCCCATGAGGCACCATTGATGTGAGGCACCATCAGAAGCACCATCACTGCTCCACTGTCACATCAGCTCTTAAAGACAAATGGGATTACATGAAACACAGCTCAACATCTGCTTTCACTCAGCTTCACAGTGTGTGAGAATCAACCCCGTCCTTCATCTTTAATCTTACATCAGTCACAAAGAGAAGGTACAATACTTTAGTCTGAGCCTCAAGTCCATGTAGCCTGAGAAAAGTCGCCCTGAGACAAAGAGCAGGCACGTCTCCGTCTGAAACTGATCTCTGGTTTGAACCCAAAACAAAATGAAAACTAAACAAATCACAACCCTCTTCCCATGCTCCCTTCCATTCATATTCATCCCATAAGAAAATAACAAACCTATTAGTGCTGATCATCAACCATAAATATCAAACAATCGCCAGACCCAGATGGGGAGGATTATGCCGCCTTAAAGTCATTACCATCACATCCTCTCCTTAAGCTTCCAATTCCCCCTCTCAGCTGCATTGTAATACCCCGCTCCGGATCACTTTCCCATATTAAACTCACTGTTTGCCGATGAGCTTATTAAAGCTTTTGTTTCGGCAAACCAAGACAAATGCCCACCACTCAGGCAGATAAAAGTTCAGAGTGTCATTAATCCCATTTTGCTTTGGTCAGAAGTGGATGCTCTGGAAAAAGGCAGAGCATAACATTAGCAGGATTCTTGCTAGGTGGCGGCAGGACGGTTTTTTGGGTTTTGTTTTTTTTTTTGACACCCGCCTGCTTTGAAGTGAGGATAGTGCATGTTTCACACTCAAAGTGGCTGTCAGAAGTTGGGCCGGGCTGTAACAGGGTGTAACCTGAGAGGGCAGAGGGGCTTAGGCTTCCCCCGCCAGAGTTTTGATATCAATTAGATTTGTGGTCACCTGATATGGCGAGGGCCTGGTACTGAACATCTGCACGGGATAATGAGAGGAGGAGGAGGTGGAGGGCTCGTAACTCTGCTGTGGTACCTTGGCAATACTGGAACGCACGTGAAGCATCAGTCCATGTTGTGAAAGAGACTCACAAACCACACTAACGTCTCTTTTTTTTCAGAAAGCTGCAAACAAGGCACCGTTTTCCAATGACGGCGGTGATTTTAACCACTCAGCCAAAACACGAGCTAAGTAAAAGTCATGAAAGTCATGATGGCGCTTTAACAGAGCAGTGATGATGTGCAGCAGTGTGTTGGTTGTTGACACTTTCCTTGTGAATGTCTCCCAGCTGGATGTTAACAAGTTGTTGAGAGGCTAACGCTCAACACTACTGCCCTCAGCGTTCACAGAAACAACCACATGCATCAATCTGGAAAGCTAGGAACGCTGCAGGCACCTTACCAAAAAGCAGAGCTGGGCCGTCTGATCATCATATATGTTGATCTATCTTACAGATGTCTGTAGCCTCTCATTTCTGCAAATTTTTATGTTGTCCTGTATTTGTTTCCAGATATTCTATAATGTCATCGTAGCTACACTTCGACAGTCTGTCAATCCAAATATATTGTTCTGCTGATTGGATTAAATACTTCAGGTTCTTTTCATCCCTGCTTTGTTGTACATGTAAACAACAGAACAGCATACTGTAGTTAGCAGCAGTTTGATATTCTTTATTCTTAATATTATTATTATTATTATTTTTTACCTTTGATATCTACCTCTGACTTTTGCACCAACAGAACCAAAGCAAATTCCTTGTAATGTAAAAAAAAATTACTTGGCAATAAATCTGATTCTGATTCTGATGAACAAAGATCAGCTGAAAAATAAACCAGTTGTCCCTGACTGAGTAGTAGAAGTAGCGAAGGCAGGTTGTCACACATGGCCATCAGACTGTTTAACTCCACCATATAACCATATTTTTGCACACTTGTGTAAATTTCTTTAATTTTAATAGTGATAATATATTGCCTAGCACATATTGTTTATTTGGTGATCTAGTTTGGTGCAAGTTTTAGGCCTTTACATTTTTTGTTTTTTGTAAATAAACATGTATATTTATTTCTCAGTCTCTTTTCTTCAGATACAACAAGAAAATATTTCCTGAAATATGTGCACAGCCCTAAAAGACATCAAAAACAGAACTAAGGCCCTGTCCCGACAAAAACTGTTTTGGTCATATCCGCAAAAGTTTTGCATGTATAGGTCTTTCGTCTACATGAAACAAGAATTTTCAGTCACTGAAACTGTAGCTTTTTGAAACCGGGTCCCAGCATGGATAAATTTGAATTTGTCTGTATGACTGAACTGCAACCTTTCTAAAACAATGATGTCATAGCCCCACCTCTCTAACCTTTAACCCCAGAGGCAAGACTCAACTTCACAACAACAACAGCAGACTACAGTGTAGTGCTCATGGTACAACAGCTATTGAGCTTATTGGAAATACTGAATCAAAATCTTTGGCTACTCTTTCATTACAATAAGCAACAAACAACCATAGCTAATAATATTCACTACATGCTCTTGGATCCACTGTGGAGAGGGGCAACCAGAAAGGACCAGACCCGGTAAAACCAAGCAAGCTTTATGCTCATGCTCCGCATCTTGTTCTTGTTTTTTTTTTTTTTTTTTTTTTTGCGACAACATTACAATGCCACATACAGGCCTGGCGTTTTCAGTGGTTTCATATGGACAGATATTTTCTGAGATGACAAAGTGTTAACAAAAAACTTTTTTGACAATGACAAAGAAAAATGTCAGATAGGAAAAAATCTGGTTTTGTGTAGAGATTAGTGTGACCCCTGACCCCATGACAAGTAGCAGCAAAACCATTAGAAATACCTGGCATGTGTTGAATGAAACATGGAATTTAAAAAAAATCAGAAAGTGAATGCAAAAATGTCATATTGTCTTCACTAAATTCACTAAAAACACAAAGAAGCTCAGCTCGGACCCAACAGGAAGTTCTGTTCTCTGGGGACGACGGCCGAGCCCGTCCAGTAATTAACATCCTCTATGTGACTGTGCCAACCACTCGCAAATGGTAGGCAAACAAGCCAGCAGCCATCTCACATTTCAAAGTCAAGTCCTCAGCACCAGCTGTAGAGCAGGGTGCATTTTTTCACTTTTTTTTTAATCTAATGCTGAGGCTGTTTGAAAGCAGGAGGATAGGATGAAGCCAGAGGAACGAGCATGTTTGATAAACTGCAGATGTCCTGCAGGATAAACTGAAGCTGCTGACAGGCGCTCTGAGCAGAAACAGCCTGCGGTGCAATTCATACAGCACAAGTTATTAAGATAACTTAAATCCTGGTCATTACAATTTGCAAAAAGCTTTGTTTGTCATAAAAGAGAAGACATTAATTTCACAGGAGTTTGTAAACAAATGAGAACAAACCATCATAAACGTGTATTTTTTTAACTGCCTATCACTGTTCTACTTTAACTCTGGATCTAAGGTTTCCAGTTTAATTCCTTCCATCACTCAAAATGAAAATGAAAATAGTTAATTTATTACATGCAGTAATAAAGAAAGAAAGAAATTCTCCTAGCTTGACTGCAAAATCCCATACAAGTATTTCCTGAATTATTAAATTATGCTACAGATGCTAACATTTCTCAATATCTACTAACCTGTGGATGTTTTGATACTATAACTGTTCTATGTCCAGGGAAAGATTATATTTGGACTTAAAATAACCACTTCTAATCATGTATTATCATTAAAGGATCTTCATTAACATGGTTACATTATTAAATGTAGTTCTGGTGAAACAACACTTGTAATATATTTGAAACTTTGACAACACAAAAAAGTCCAAACCTTGTTTCTCTTCTCTGCTTAAACTAAAAATGAAATAGACATGATATGATATGACATTTTTATGCAGCTGTTTAAAAGTGAAGCCAAAGTATCAGTTAGGGGAGCTGCCATGTTGCCTCTGAAATGATCCAAATCCGATGAAATCTTAATGGTGGTTAAAAGTTAAAGCTGTCAGTCACATATACTCCCCATTTACTCCTGATACTCCTATGATCGACCAAAAGCTTTTGTCTACAGGTTGTACAGTCAAGAGGAGGTGCTGACGTATTGATTTCTTTCCTTAGAGGTGTCAAAAAATTGTCCATATACCACACTAGGTACTACATAAGGTCATCAGATTTACTGTGTTTCTCCCATTGTCACATTAACACTAAAATATAGCGTTACCGGTGCTTTGCTGAAATGCCTGATGCTATTTCACACAAGTGCTAGATGGTGAAAAAATAAAATAAAAATGTAGATCTAAGTCATATGAGCCTGACTAGATGAGATTTGTTGCTGGATAGTCTGAACAAGTGACAGTAAACACTTCACTGATCGGTAATGTATAATAACGGATTTTGAGGGTGTTAAGGTCCATCATGTTTACATGCATTAACATGTAATTAAGTATATGAAAAACAACAACAAAAGAATTTTCTTCTCAGTGTTGACAGACCTTTAATGTTTGGCTATTCATGAGTTGTTAGAGGAAAGACTGAAGTGCAGTACACTCGTGTCCAGAAAATATCAACATCTGCCAGACTCAGACTTTACCCTTGACTTTGGCACTTTTCTGTTTCGGTAACTTTAGCCTGAACGACCCCCTCCCTTTTGTCCTTGCTGACCCCTCACCAGAGTCGAGTTGAATTTACATTCTCCACCAATCCTTTAAGCTCACCAACCAAGATGCTCTCATCCCCTGATCAAAACAGACCTGTTGACACGTCTAGCTGAATCCTAAAACACAGTTTGTCCCCTCAGCTCGCCTAATTGGATCACTGAGAAGAAAAGATGTTATTGAGAGAGGAGCATATATTACAATGATGTCTGCAGGTTTGAGGATATGAAATTTATGACTATTTAAGATCTTTTTTAAAGGCGTTTTTGGTCAAATTTATGACCTTCCATTCACAAAAATAACAGTACAATGGGCCTCACAGTTATCACCTTGAACCAGATCTAACCATGTTCTCCGTGACTAATGTTTCTGCTACAGATGTTCAAGCTGCTAAAGCTCATCCCTGAACCCCTTCACCCATGAATGACTGCTGGTGATGAGGCCTCCACACACTCCGATCTCTGTTATGCTAAAATGCTAAACACTAATCATAAAGTGTGTTTTCCATTGACGACACAGACTGGTGGCCTTCATCTCACTAAAATGTTATGGTAAACCAAAAACACTTTTACATCAGCAAAA
The DNA here is from genome assembly GCA_030068375.1 of Ostorhinchus rueppellii. Classification (NCBI taxonomy): domain Eukaryota; kingdom Metazoa; phylum Chordata; class Actinopteri; order Kurtiformes; family Apogonidae; genus Ostorhinchus; species Ostorhinchus rueppellii. The sequence continues at coordinate 21,355,530 of JAQQZY010000024.1, read as the reverse complement.
CCATCAGTGTCAATCAGATTCACTCAGAAACCAGACATTCATTATTATTTCTTCAGCAGCAACAACTCAACACATTACACAAACTCTGCAAGTTAATGCAGACTGAGGCTGAACACTTTAGTGTAGAGATGTAAGTAATTCTACAAAAGGACAAAGTAAACTCCCTAACACAGTCATGTAAGTGAGCAACATTAAGAAGAAGAATCCACCACACACCAAAACTGGCCTTCTGCGTTTAACCCATCACTAGATCATCCATCATCAGATAGTTCACAGTAGGAGCAGTGGGCTCATCATATCATGCACCTGGGGAGCAAAAGGGGGTTAAGTGCCTTGCTCAAGGGCAGCCAACAACTGTCACTTCGTAGCAAGAACATCTTGGGTTTGACCTGCATGTTCTCCCTCAGTGTGGGTTCTTTCCAGGTACTTCTGCCCTCCATTCAAAGACATCTCAAAAGGTGAACTGGTCAGCCCAAATTGCTCATAAGTGTGGGTGTGAATGGATATTAATCTGTATAGGTCAGTCCTGTGATGAACCAGCACCTGCCATGACCCTCCCGAGGATTATATTTGGAAAATAAATGAAAACTGTGCAATCTGTCTGAAACGTAAATCATATGCTACATTGAAATCAATTACAATGTAACATCATAAGATCACCTCATCCTAGCTTCCACACTACCTATAATTACTATTAATACAGATGAAGTTCTTCCCTTATGTTCAGTCACGAAAGAAGTCTTGTGATCAGTAAAACAACCACATGGTGAAAATTCTACAGTTATACTTCTGCACTCAAAGCTCATCTTTGTAAATGCATCTACTATCCAAGTACTATCAGCAAAAATGTATATTCTGAAAAGTCAAAGGAGTCATTGTGCAGTAAAATGGTTCCTAGTGGGGGTGTTTTTGGATTCATCTGTTCACTTCAGCGTTTTAATGTTAAGGTTGCACCAATCCGATATTAGGATCAAATATCGGCCCCGATATCAATATTTTAGCTGGATCGAGAATTGGTGGTGGTAGTGGGGGGTAGTCTGTAACGCACCTGAACGCATGCATGGCGACCCCCCCCACCATGTACCTCTACTCTAAATCAACAGTGATATCAGCTTAGTATTGGGCATTGACCGATATGCAAGGTCACAGCATCGGTATTGCTCTCGGAACTGAAAAAGTCCGATGATATTTTATTACTGTGTGGAAGTGTTTGAGAAGTAGTTGAGAAGTTACATTAAATGTAAATAGTTGAGTGCAAGTACCTTTTCTTTGCAGTGTGTCAAGTGTCAGAAAATGTCTTTTTTGCCATTCTTTTGCACCTTTGTTTTCAGGAAGAACAAACTTCAAGTTTCCATCATATTTACTAGAAACAACTGTAATTGTCCACAACTAATCTTCTTGAGAATGCAAAAATAAACTTTCAACTATTTTACGTCAGCTCAAACATGCTTTTGGCTCAGTATCCACATTATGGCTTCACATTTTTTGTAATTTCCAAGTGTTTTTTTAGCCTCTGTGGAAGTCTCCGAAACACTTCCTTTCTACTTGTAATAGGGTCCTACATTGTTATATAGTGTTATATAGTATCAGAAAGCTCAGGATCCCAGCTTTCTGATGCCATTTAAATTTTGTGGATAGCGCAAATGGTTCAGGAGTTACAGTAATTTAACTGCTGTAAAGTGCAAAATGTAGCTCTGGAGAGACCGACATCGTAAAGGGTTGAGTACAGAAGTTAAGAAAAGTACTGTATTTCACTACATCTCATGTCAGCAGTAATTAAAAGTACTGCTATTCACATCTGACCTCCCTGCTCTGACTGGAAAAATAAATAACAAGCTTTGGTCCAGTGAGAAATGAAGCAGCCTGGAAAACTGAAATGAAATCTATGTATGAACGATGACGCACAGTGAACCGATGACACTATGAAGTGCCTGAGCTCTGACTGGTAATCCTGCCGCGTTGTGACTCATCATTTTGATATTAAGGTTATGAGGGGTTTGATTTCTCAGCGGTAATCTAGGGGAGGGGGATAAAGACTTGTCATCGCTACTGTTTTCTCACTTTGACCAATCAGGACGATGACTACGGCACCGCAGCCGCAAAATGAAAAAGAAAAAGACAGAGGAATACTGTGGGAGGATTTTAATAATGTAGTCACCTCTATTGAGATGTCATCAAATAGTTAATGTACCTACTGGTATGATAAAAAGATTCCTCTTCAAGGTTCTGTGTGGGATCTTTAGTGACGCCTAGAGATTAAACTGTAGATGTTTCTGAGCTGTGGCCAAAAGTTTTAGCAGTGATACAAATGTTATTTTTGCAAGCTTTGTTGTAAAGTGTTTAATGTATAGAGCTATTATACACTATAAATTTCAGAGACTTTTACTAGCAAATAAAACACGTTTATGCAAAGAGGAAATTTGCGTTACTGCCAAAACTTTTCGCCATGACTGTAGGTGATGAAAATTTACCTTAAACAGATCAACAGGAAGAAAAAAAAAAGCACAGGACCATTGTCCCTGTATCTCACTGTATCTCTGCATGTTCTATCACACATCAATAACAAGTTGAAATTGTGAGGTTGTCAGGTTCTGCCGCTATGTTAGAGTCCTGTGGTCATGAAACAGGAAATCAGTAGAAGTGGGTGGTACTTTTAGTAGAGGATAAGTCAACTAATCACATTAAAGTCCATATATGACTTCCTATCAGTGCTCAATAGTAACTATATTGTTATCACTAATCATTTCCGTGTTATAAGCCATCAATATATGGACCATTGTGAGTAAAGATGACTGTAAGGTAACAGATTTATGGGTTCACTTCCCAGGTAGTCAATCAGCAGAAATTCACATTTGTTTTCATAGTATGAATATAAAGTTTTCAAAGGAAACTAAACACGGGACCCAGATTTTTTTTTTTCACGATTGCTACCTATATACACAACACAATTGGCTGAGTTTTGTTTTATTTAAGTTCTGTAAAACACTTTAAGGCCTTTCTAAACCATCCTGCTGATCAGTTTGCCATGTGGGTACGAGTCATTCTTTAGTAATATAAACATAGTTACAGATAACTTTAACCACCTCTCAGATACATTGTTTTTCCAAAAATCATTCGCCAGATGCATTCTTGAACCCATAATTCTATAACCTGATTGCCACCAGATGAATTGTTACAATTCATCTGGGAGTCCTTCATAAGCCTAGCTCTGCTGAAGCGGG
>JAQQZY010000024.1:21323745-21338538 GCA_030068375.1 Ostorhinchus rueppellii | reverse complement strand
AGAGCCTTTGGAAGGAGGGGAGGGAGTGTATATTTTCAAAATCTCACTTGTGTTGAATTGCCGGAACCGTTTTTTCCCAAAACCTCCCACCCCACCTTTAATGGAAAACAATCTCTAGGAATGCCGAGCGGAGATGAGGTGGCTCCACGTAGCAGAAACGCAGCATAATTTGTTTGACCATTTATGACAGCACCACACAACTATTATATCCTCTTGAGTATTTTTTTTATATTGCAATATGTGTCACAGGGTTAAAAAAAATAAATAAAAAATTAAAAAAAATCGCAATGTCAGTTTTTTCCAGTATCATGCAGCCCTAGATCAGATCTTTAAATGATGAGAACTTTCACACTGGTCAAGAATATTACCCGTCAAAAAAAAAAAAAAGCACAGTTATCGCATTTGTATTTTCTGAGTTTTCGCAGTACATATAAGTGTCAACCAATTATTCATGTGATTCAGATGTCATGTGACAAAAACCATAATGAACCCAGACCTGTTGATTTCCAGCCACATGGACAAACAACTAAAGTATATGTATGGAGATGAGTTGAATGTGAGTGGAATGCTACCCAGAGGCACTGTGGAAGGAACAGAGGATCAGATAAACAGGCTGCAGATGAAACTCTAGGTGCTGTCGGGTCCATTACTATTTCTGTCCCGGTGCCTGGTCCACATATATTCAAAGCTTTTATTTAACAACTGTTGCTGCTGCTGTGAATAGTTTTGAGGTTAAATATTCCTAGACGAGTATTTCACACTTTCATGCTGCATCACACAGGCTTTTACTTTGAAATGTAGAGCCCTATCTTTCATAATTACAATTTACTAATCAACGTTGACTGTTTCTATGATGTGATAATCTGAATAAAGAGACATATGTGGAACTAGGACCGGTGATTTGGCCAAAAATATGCTTTATGGTGAACATTTCCTCATCAGTTTTGGTTTGTGAACACTGAAAAAAACCTACATGGCCATTTGTGCTTTTAACCTCTGATTTGACAGTTTATTAGACTGATTAAATTATAATAGTAATTATAATAGTAAAATACTTGTTCAACATTAATATAATCATAAGTAAAACACCAAAATATCTAAACCTGGGCCTATTTACTTGGCAATATAAAGAGAGTAAATGCAAAAGACCAAAGAAAAGTTTATATGACAATAAATAAATATAAAATTTCATATGGTGCATGTATCAAAATGATAATTAGCATTTTAGCCCCCTGCCCTATATTGCAGACTTTTATTAACTGTATATGTGCTGAATATGATATCTTACAGCAAAAAGTGAACATGCAGCATTTGTAAGTATTTATATTGTATTGTTTTATGTGACGTTTTGACATTTTGTCCAAATTTAACCCATAAAGACCCAGTGCTAACTTTGTAGTAGTTCACAAATGAATATATCTCTCTATTTAACCTTTCTTAAGTAACACTGATATACTTTTTTTTAAAAATTATCTGCTTCAAAGACTAAATATGCTAAATGTTGTGTATTTTAATCAGATTAATTAGAAGACAAATGACCAAAGTGCTTGGTGATGTTTTCAAGGTATATGATAGAAGTGTTATTACACATACATATTGCTTTGTTTACATTTATACAATAGATTTATAAATCTTCCACTCGATAGAACTTGTACTCCGCTTATCTTTTTTTGTTTTTATTTTTTAAATTTATTTATTTAATTATTTACTTTCATTTCTATTTTGGAAAATAAAACTAAAACATTCCGGGGAGTAGACTGCACCTGTTGATGCATATAATTATCTTGTATCCTGTACCCTTGTTGCCTGTTTTGCCTCCCAATAAAAATATTGGAAAAAAAAAAAAAAAAGATAGAACTTGTAAAGCAGGGGTGTCTAACTAATTTTATTTCAGGGGACACACTAAGCCAAATGTGATCTGAAGTGGGCCGGACCAGTGAAATAATAACACAATATATAAATAATGTCAACTCCAAACTTTTTTTCCTCTATGTTTTAGAGCAAAAAAAGTACAATTATATGATGAAAATGTTTACAGCTACCAACTATCCTTTCTAACAATGTAAAAAAAGACATGAACAAACTGAAATTTCTTCAAAAAAATAAGTACAAATTTAACAATTTCATTTTTCAGTTTATCATTTGCAGTGCACTTGTAAATTATAACTTACAGTGAATCAACAAATACAAAACATTTAATAACGGGCAGAATACTGGTAAACTTGCACTTCAGACATTTCAAAATGTTCATATTTTTTCAGGTTATTTGCTTTTTATGAAATGATACTTTTGTTTTAGTGTAAAAACAGTAAAATTACATGAAAATGTTGATATTTACAAAGAGAAAAATATGGAGTTGTGACTATTTATAGGTTATTATGATAGCATTTTACTAATTCGACCCACTTGAGATTGAATTGGTCTGTATGTGGAACCTGAACTAAAATGATTCCTATTTTCAGTGTGACTTTTGCATTTCACACATTCATCCCAGGGGTCAGACGGGACCCTTCGGCGGGCCAGATTTGGCCATGGGCCGCATGTTTGACACCTCTCCTGTAAAGTGACTATATTGTAATGCACACACAGTGTTTTGAAGTAGATCTGAGATGAATAATCCTTTTGAGTAAAACCCATCCACATTTTGACCTAAGACTGTATCTTGGAAACTTCAGCCAACCAGCATTTTTTACTTGGTTTTTCTTTATCAGTGACTCACATGTGCTAAAATTTCATTCCATTTTACTTGTAGACCAGTGTAATTTATCATTATTACCTCCGCCAAGGAGGTTATGTTTTTGCCAGGGTTTGTTTGTTAGAAGCATAACTCAAAAAGTTATGGATGGATTTTGATGAAATTTTCAGGATATGTCTGCTCTGGGTCAAGGAAGAGATGATAACATTTTGGAGGTGATCTGGATCACCGTCTGGATCCAGGAATTTTTTAAATGATTCTTTATCATTGCGAGATAGGGCATGGTGGCACAGATTTGCATATGAGGTCATCAGCACCATCTCATGGAGGAAAGTACAAACACTACCTTAAAAAAAAAAAAAAAGACAAACACTACCTTGGCGGAGGGTCTGCACTCCCTGAGTGCTTTTCTAGTTCATTATAATATTATCCTATGTATTTTGTATTGATGTAATTTGTAATCATGTATTTTCATATATTTATTATTAATTATTTAAATAATCCTAAACTTAGATGTTCATGAGTAAATTCAAAGGTTCTTACATATATAAAAAACATAAAACTGAAGAACATGTGACTTTTTCAGCAAAGATATCAATAACTGAAAGTAAAAATAAGTGTCTCTATCCACTGTCATGTATCAAACTCCATGGGTTTACTGGTGAGTCAATGGTGTAAAAGAAGACTGTTTCCACGGTACATATGAAGCCTCTGAATGTCCAAATGGGTCATATCTGATGACCATGAAAAGATGACAAACTGTATTTTACACCAATTATTCACATGTATTGATAGGATTAGTGGATCAACAGGTATTAAACAGTTTATATCAGTAGATGCTTTGGTCAGTGGTGCCTGTTTGGGTCTTTGTGAGTGAATACTGGTTTGTTTAGGCGTTAGTTTAGCTTTTGTGAGTACATAACAACTGATTATATAACTGTGATTCTATTAATTGTGCAGTTCTATGTGTATCAGTGCAAAAATGCAGCTGAGGGTTTTAGCAGCTTGGAGCACTTAATATTACATGAAATCACTCATTAGGTTTGGTGTTGGGTACTTTTTTTTGCTGTGTGATACATTCCATCTGGTTGCCCTCCACCGTCCCAGAATCCTCTGGTTCCTCTGCAATAGTTGGACATTGAAACCCAAGACTAGTCTGTGGGGCAGGTCAGGCCAAGGTCAAGGCCAATGTCTAAATATCAGGAGCAGTCGATGATGAACAAGGACGAGGTGTCACAGAAGGACAAGATGACCCTAAATACTTACTATAGTAGAAAAAACGCTGACCTTTTATAAAGAATGTATCACTGGCTGTTGTGTGAGTAGAGAGCAGGTGCAGACCAACAAACAGAAAAGTAACTAATTCTGATCCATTACTTCATGTAGTATTCCACGCTGGAAGAGAGCCTTAATTTATGTTTGTGTGGTTTCTGAGATTTTTGCCCTATTAAACAAAACTGTCTGTTTTTTTCCTTCTTTAGCTCCACATTTGTGAAGGCCCAGTTTGAGATAATCAACAGACTCCGGTGATTGTTTTGAAGATAAGTAAATAGAAAATGAATACAGATATATTACACTCATCTATTTAAATTAATTTGTTTTACTGTATTTTATTTTATTTATCTTAACTACAAGAGGAAGGTGTAATATGTAGATTAGGTGTATTATATAATTGTGATTGTACTCCAGAACCTTGAGACTGAGTGTGTTTTGTTTTTGCAAATGTGTCCATACGTGAATACAGTAATGTGTAACACTGTTGTCCAAGACACATTTCCTGTACAGGACAATAAATTTTATCTTGATCCCGACCTGATCTGCAGTCGAGTCAGCACGGTGACAGCTCATCTTTACAGTGTGGCTGCTGTGGATTTAACCCATAAAGACCCAGTGCCACTTCTGTGGTAGTTCCCAAATCATTTCCTTTTAAATATTTTACATTTCTTAAATGATTTGTCACCATTTATCTTAATACATTATAAATCATCTGCATTTGACAACTTTCCAGTGAAAATCAGGCATTTTCCAACTTACTGACCATGTAGATCAGGGGTGTCAAACTCAAGTTAGTTCAGGGGTCACATTAAGTCACATTTGATCAAAAACAAGCTGGACCAGTGAAATAATAATAATATATAAATAATGTCAACTCCAAACCTGTCTCTATGTTTTAGAGTGAGAAAAGTAAAATTATGCGATGAAAATGTTTACATCGACCAACTATCCTTTAAAACAATGTGAATAACATGAACAAACTGAAATTTCTTAAGAAAACTAAGTGCAATTTTAACAATATTTTGTCTGTTTATCATTTACACATGTAAATTATAACTTACAGATCACAGTGGATCGATAAACACATAAAACATTTAATAACAGGCAGAGTTTCAGAAGTACACATTTGCTTTCTTTCTTTGTGTTTTTGTGAAATAATGGATTAGATTTTGACATGAAAATGTTTATATTTACAAAGAGAAAAATGTGGAGTTGTGAGTATTTATAGGTTGTTATGATGGTATTTTATTGATCTGATCCACTTGAGATTAAATTGGTCTGTATGTGGAACCTGAACTAAAATGATTAATATATGCGATATAATTTTTGCATTTCACAAATTCATCCCACAGGCCGGAATGGAGCCTTTGGTGGGCCAGATTTGGCCCCTGGGCCACATGTTTGACACCTCTGATGCAGATGTTCCTAAAAGCTCAGTTTAAACTTGAGGGTTTATATCCCAAAAAAGAAAACTGAAAAAAAAGTGACTTTCAGTAAAATACATCTGTCTGCAAGTGTCTACGATCAATGTTATTGATCCAACTCCATGGTGAATCAATGTTGTAGAAGATGGTGGTGTCTCCACGTCCACTACAGAGCCTCTGAATGTCCAAATGTTTCATATCTGATGACCATGAAAAGACGACAAACTATATTTTACACCAGTTATTTAAATGGATTGATAGGATTAGTGGATCAACAGGTATTAAACAGTTTAGATCAGTAGATAGTTTTGGTTGCTAGAAGATATTTGGGTCTATAAGGGTTAAGTTTGTTTTCCACTTCATAAAACCTGAAATAAAAGTACTGCAGAGAGAGTAGATCACACTAGATCAAACAGAATATATGAATAGAACTGTCAAAAACATAAGGTTCATTGTTGAGTCTTAGTTGTTATTAAAGTGGTTTAGTTCTGGTTTAGAGCTAAACCAGTCTAGATGAACCTAGAAGAATGATGGCCTTGACAAATGACAACCTGCACAGACATTAAAGTGAATTTTTTCTTATCCACAAAAAAAAAACAATAAAATATCAGTATTTTATATTGACCGCTGGCCATCATGCTTTCTAAAATCATCCTAAACTGGGAGATCATTCCTCTATGTTCTACTCTAAAGTCCCTATAAAAAGCTCTGAAACTGTTAGACTCAGTGAAATCTGAACTGGCTCCAACTGTTTGTCAGATACATCCAGCCCCTCAGTGAGCTCAGCCTGCTTAGATAATTCATCAGTTTCCTTTTTGTCTTCTTTTTCAGCTCAGTAAAGTGGGACTAAATACAGCTGTTCAAGAGGCATGTTCAGACATGTTAACCCGACCCAGCAGCTGACGTCCCTCTGCTGTACATTCAACACACCTCAACTTCACAAGTGGAAGGACATCAAGATTAGATCAAATCAACTCAACATCTGACACTGCTGAAAGTTATATCTTGAAAAATGTTGTTGTTGTTTCATTATGGGAAAAACTTTTTTGATGCTATCATCATTACTGCTGAACTTCACCTTAGCAATGAACACCCCCCAAAAAACATTCAGTCTCCTTTCCAGATATCGATTACCCATGACCCCCCTCTGCTCGTAGGGGTTCCTGGTCAGAAAGTCATTTGTCAGTATTAAGGTGGATCATGTCGGGAGCCACCGTAGGTATCAAGGTTAGGAGAGAGCAGTTGAGTAAACATCAGCGTGGGTATCACTTTCAGTCCGGCTGCTGTCCTCACCTCAGAGTAAACAGACGCAGCATCCGACATCTTCTGCTCAGGTATCAAAACACAACCTACGCTAAAAAACCTTTCATTTCTGTCAGACACAGACAGAGGGGGAGGGGGACACTTGGTGGACAGACAGATGACGGCGGGTGTTTATGTCTCACTCTGGGCTAATAATGCTGGGCTCCTGTCACTAAAGTCTGAATAAGACCTGTTTATCTCAACTGTCCACCAAACATAAACACCATTCTGATGCATTTTCAATCTACTATTGTTCATATCCATGCTACTGCTGGACTGGAACCCTGAATAAATCCTAATCTAGGGAGTCCTGGGAAAACAAGATGAAATTTTTTACCCGACAAGACCAACAATGTACACAAGTAGAGCGGCTGTGGTTCAGTTGGTAGAGTGGGTCGTCCAATGACTGAAGGAATGGCAGTTTGAATCCTGGCTGAAACTGTCCACATGTCAAAGTGTCCTTGAGCAAGACACAACCCAAAATTGCTGCCAGTTGGGTCTGGCAGCCGCCTAGTGGTGTGTGCGTGTGTGTGAAAGGGTGAATGTGAGGCTTTGTAAAGCGCTTTGGGCACCCTGAAGGTGTAGAAAATGCGCTATATAAGTGCAGTCCATTTATCGTTTACAATCTGAATTCTCAGTGGCACAACAAAACCTTGTCAGTGAGTCTGGGTTTGTTTGTCCATCAGAATTCCCAGCTGGCTCTGAAGTATCAACTCTAAAGCCAAACAGAGGAAATGGCCGGAAAGGTCGTGACCTTTCAGCCGTCAGGTTCATGTCTAATCAGAAGGTCACAGACACTGAAGAGGGATTCTGTGTTTGAGTAAGTGAGAAAACACAAATCTGTCAAGAAGTCAAACCTTCGGGGTAAACCTTCTGCATTCTCATCATATTTTTATGGTTTTACTTAAGCCCAATGGTCACTGATAGAATTTTTTCCCTCCAAATAATAAATATAAATCATTATTTACAATGCATTAATTCAGCAAAACAGAAAACTGCAACTGCTTCAGTTTTGTTCCACATTCATAATCATTTCAAAAGTGTACGGTCTTTAACCAATAAATACAGTCCTTATTACTCTATTAGTGATGATTTTAGAACCTTTAATACCTATTTTAGATGTATAGTCCACACCCGTTTCACACTGCCTTTGGTTGTACAATTTTAGTAAGATCTACAATGTAGTTTTCAGGTCTAACAACTGCAATTTGTTCAAAGAAATTTTCAACAAAACATCACAAGTGGCTTTTCGGGATTATGACTGAGAATTTATGGACCTCCAACCATTGAACCTGCTCAGTTCATTGTGTTTTTATTTGGTGTAAAACATCACTAAACTATATGCAAAGGGATGCTAAAAGTTCGGTTTGTTTTTTACTGTACATATTAGAAGATAGGTAAGAATATTATTTTATTGTCCTGTTATTTTCTCTGCTCTCTACCTTATAATAATAATAATAATGATAACAATAATAATAATAATAATAATAATAATAATAATAATAATAATTATTATTATTATTATTATTATTATTATTATTATTATTATTGTTGTTATTATATAATTATATTTATCAAATGGTGAATGATACTGAAAGACACGGTATCTTCACTCTTTGATTTGTTTGGTGAAGGTTTAAAGTCTATTTCTAGGGCTGATCTCCTTAGTGCGTATGGAGTCGTATAAACATCATTTTGTTGCTGCTTTAGTTTGGCGTTGAACTTGGCGTCCTCCTTCACGTCTTTAGTCCACAGTTTGACACTTAACTATCATATTTCCAAAACAGCGGTGACTCTCCATACGGCTGATGAAATATTCAATGATGCTTGGGTTTCAGCTCTTCACTGAGCTGCATCCTGCGGCATCCCCAGAGTGTCCGGCCCACTGGACCGCCAGCCCCCTGGCTGAAGTTTGGGCCTCATCAGTCGGAAGCAGGCCCCTGGGAGCCATTTATAAGGGACCCAGAGCTCGCAGGGTAGCACTCACTCTCCTGCACTTTTCTGCCAAGTGTTAAAAGAGAGATTCTTAAAAATGGAGCGGCCTTATGTACCACAGCCTGGAGCTTTAAATGAGCTTTTCATCAAGGTGGGGGTCGAGTTTTCTCCTCTTACAGCCCAAAGCACTCAAAGCCAAGGCCAGCAGCCTGCTGACAGGTCGGCCATCTTGGAGGGTTTCTTAGTGGCAGTGTGTGGCGTTTAAGGGAGGCACACTGAATAACTAAGGGTTACTGTTCTGTTTCGTACTTTAGACCTTTAAACTGAAGAAGCACGAACATTTATTCTGTCATTCTTACTAATCACAGAGGCTGCGGTAGATAGTAGCCTAAAGTTTGCAAACAAATTAAAAGAGTGATATTTATCTTTTTTTAAATGGAATTGTGCATTTTCAAACATTTCCCTGTGGTCTACATAAACTGTAAAACTCTGCTTGAGTCTGAATTCTTCATTAATCCAACTCCACAGGTCCATCTTCAACCCTATTTCTGAGTAATGACACCAGAAAGGTCGTTTTGAGCGCTGGCACTTTAAATGCAAATGAGCCACTTCATCCCCCCTTCCAGGTTGTTAGCCGTGCTGCTCTGTCCCGTTCAACCAACAACTGAACATTTTAGGTAATCGCCTTGAAGTTTAGACATATTTTCAGTTTTTACTACAACTGCTGCCGCTGACAAACACTTTTGTCGTACTCAGAGAAATGTTCTTCAAAAGCCTTGACCTTATATGTGCAAATGTTGTGACATAACTAGTTATAAAACGTAATAAATTAGGCAGCAATTAAAACAGGTTGTAGAAATCCACTCAATTTTTTGCCTAAATTAATATAAAGATGCCCTGTGATGAACTGGCAACCTGTCCAGGGTATACCCCGCCTTCGCCCTTAAGTAGCTGGGATAGGCTCCATGCGACCCCCGTGACCCTGGTGAGGATAAAGCAGGTATAGAAAATGAATGGATGGATGGATGGATGGATGGATGGATGGATGGATGGATGGATGGATGGATGGATGGATGGATGGATAATATAAAGATAATTTTACAGCACCTGGAGGGTTCAAAGTCAAACACTTTGAACTATTAGAGTCCAAATACACAAATAAAAAATGAACCAAAGACTAATAATAACTGTAGGTTTAGATAAATATGAGCCCTTTAAACAGTACATGTGTTAAATGCTGAGCCATCAGGAAATTTTGGCAGCAACACAAATTCACTTATTACATTAATGAGATTTATTTATCAAGAAAAGTCTTGCAAACTTATGAAAACCTTATATGTAAAGCTTATATACTGTAAAAATTCTTCAGTGTAACTCAGGAACAAATGAGGGAAAAAATCTATAAAATTTGTGCCAAAACTTTGTCATAACTGAGCTGCTCATTCTGTTCTGAAAGTCAAGGGTTTTCAAAGTAGAAAAAATGAAAACATGCATACCACTGAATCTGTCCATTAAAGTATCTGAACATTATAGTTTAAAAAATTTTTAAAATCATTTTAAGATAAAACCATGAGTCACACTGTCCTAATTATATCGCTGTCTACATCTCTATAACACATATATTATCTCTACTTTTGGTTTTACTCTAAACACTGAAAAATAATTAATTTCTACCAACAAAACTATGTAAAAGCCTCCAAAACCCAGTATGGCTTATTCATCTCCACCATAGAGCTTTATTATTATCTACACTAAAACAAAACCTCCCCATCTTATCAAAACTAAAGAAAACTCCAGAGATGCAGACATTAATTAGAGGTCACAAAGTAGGAAGTTGTTAGTCAAGAGTCAGAACAAATGAAAAGAAACACAAAAACAGACAGAGTAGGATCAAAGCCAGCGTCTGAAGCAATAAACCAATCAACCCCTGGAAGTCAGTCACAACGCAAATCCTGCCATGTGACAAAACCAAAGCAAACAAACAAACAGCAAAAGCCATTTAGGGTTGTTGACGTCACACATAAAATGACATGCTAGATATACTGTGCACTTCTCACCTTCAACCAGCTGAAATAAACACTTCACCATTATAAGACATGCTATTGTACTGTTATATACTACTCAGCTTTGTTCACTTAATCTGTTGAGCTTAATTTTTTAAGATAAAGTATCAAACTGGAAATAAAATCTAAATTTTAAGCACAAAGGTATTTATCAGTGCACATGCATCCGTCAAGATCCTATTTTGCAATAACAGGAAAAGTGGAATTACACAGCAATTACAGGATCGAATAGCCCTTGCACTACCCTACTAAAAAGTTTCATGGAAATTGACGCAGTATTTTTTTTGTGCAGTGGTGATGAAAGAAAAACACACCAAGAGGTGTAGTTGAGAACATAACAGAATGAGTCTGTAAACCTGAAACCCGTGTGAAGTAAAGAAACAGTTGACCTCTCAAGAGCACAATGCAGTGTTATATTTGTAAAAGTATTGCACTTTAAATGAGTTAATTTACAATTTATGTCTAATGGATGTACTTATATTATCATATTCCAGTATGTTTATGCTTTTAACCCATAAAGTACCAAACATCCACTGGCAACTGAAATTTTTTGCTGATATAAAATGTTTAATACATGTTGATCCGCTAATCCTATCAATACATGTAAATAACTGGTGTAAAATACAGTTTTTCCATCTTTTCATGGCCATCAGATATGACCCATTTGGACATTCAGAGGCTCTGTAGTTACCATGGAAACACCATCATCTTCTACAGCATTGATTCACCACTAAAACCCATGGAGTTGGATCAATGACAGTGGATGGACATACTGAGTTTTTGTCCAGTTAATGATATATTTACTCAATTAGTCACTTTTTCTTCAGTTTTCTCTGTTTCTGATATAATAACCCTCAACTGTAATCTGTTTTAATACATGATCAATAAATTAAATATGGGGAAATAGGTGATTTCACTTAAAACTGCAAAATAGAGGGCATAATATTACAATAAATGGTAACAACTTAAAAAGGTAAAAGGTTAAAAAAAAAAAGAAGAAAAAAATCATTAGGGAACTACAACAGAAGTAGCACTGGGTCTTTATGGGTTACACATATTTTCCCTTGTATCTTATTTTCAAAACCAAATCTCTCAACCTTGCCACTCTTATACCATAATATAAAATAGGATCAATAAAATATGTTCTTACTATTGATGTTTTTACTCTGGATTTTACTATTGCTTCT
This sequence comes from Ostorhinchus rueppellii, assembly GCA_030068375.1. Taxonomy (NCBI): domain Eukaryota; kingdom Metazoa; phylum Chordata; class Actinopteri; order Kurtiformes; family Apogonidae; genus Ostorhinchus; species Ostorhinchus rueppellii. The sequence goes on along the minus strand of JAQQZY010000024.1, from coordinate 21,326,657 downwards.
TACAATTACTTGATTATTATTAGTATTTTTTTTATCCTTGGCACTGAAAATGAAGGAATGTTTTTTTAAGGAATGGAATTACGCCCATCTTTTTTAAATTAATTTGTTCTATAGTTAAGCTGGGCATACACTGTGCGATGTTTACAATCACGGTATTCAGCTGCTGCTCGTACTGTGCGAGTGAATCGCAGGGGTGAAAATTTCGCAGCTCACGATTCCTGTTCTCACACTATACGATCCGATGCCCTGATGCGATCTGACTGCTCACACTACACGACACATCGGACTCTTGTGTCCGGAATTGCAACGTAAAAAGAAGAAGAAGAAGCTGGAAGTGGGAGATGCGTGGATGCTCACTGATGCTTTCCTGAGACTTGATGCTCAACAAAGAAAAATACATTGCCCTGACAATTTGTGCCATTCTGTGTGCAGACACCAAAAAGAAAAGGTGACGGTGACGTGTACGGGCAAGGAAATGGCTCGGTTTGCTGGTGTTCAGGTAATGTGCTGTGCTGCCATGCTGCTCTGTTAACTACTTTTCTCTTCTGTATCTGTGCTTACGCATGCGTAGTGTGACAGGTTGAGGTAAATCGGCTCATGCAGCAGCTTCAACACTGCGACAACCTCATGAGGGGCGACCAAGATTTCAAACAAGTTTGATTTTCATCCGATCGATCAGGAGGTGGTCGTGAGGTGTTAATTGCTTCTCTTTACCCCATGTACACTACACAATGAGGGGTGCACGATTAAGCCAAAACTCGGCCCGATCTCCAAAAGAGTCGCACGACTGAAAAAATGTGGCAAAATGAGCCAAAAATCGCACAGTGTATGCCCAGCTTTACTTGTATTAATTCTATTCAGTCTTACTTTGGAGGAGAAGGGTGCAACATATAGATTCGGTGTGACACATAATTGTGATTATTCTGACTCCAAAATCTTGTAACTGAGTGTGTTTTGTTACTATATGTGTCCAAATGTAAATGCAGCAATGTGCAGGACTGTTATCCAAAACAAATTTGCCATATGGAACAATAAAGTTGATCCTGATCCTGATGAGCATTTATATTTCAGTTTTATTCATTGACTGTGCACCATAATAGCTGCTCCTGCTTTGTCAGAGGAAGATGTTAGCTTAAGGCGAGCACAGCGGGCAGCAATTCTCACATGTGCAAAGGAGGCACATACTAGAGCAAATGTAAACATAGGTCACTCACTCACTCAACATAAACACAACACAGACAGTAAACATAACTGTAACTGTAGTCATGTAAAGCGATTACAAATTTCTGTACATACCCTAAGATGTTCTGGGTTTTTTCTCATTAGGCCTAAGGTTGGGATACTTCTCAGTAAAGGTATAAACTAGGAGTGAAATAATTCAGTCTATTGCTATTGTGAAGGTGCTGTGTCTGCCATCTTCATCATTGTCTTCGCTGTCGTCAGCAATTTCTTCAAATATCTTCTACAAAACTACTGATCAGATTCATTTCAAGCATTATAGTATTATTATGTACCTTCTTTTGAAATATTAAAAATTTTAGAAAATAAAACTTATAATGGGCCATATTTTGATGGCTTATCCTATGGGAATGGTTACAGATATCAATAAAGTTACTACTGAGCACTGATAGAAGTCATATATAGACTTTCATTTAATTAGTTGAGTTCTCCTTCAGTGGAAGTACCACCCTCTTCTATTGGGAGATTGATCAGCTGCATCAAGGCCACAGGATTCTACCATAGCGCTAGAACCTGATAACATTGCAAATTCAACTTGTTATTGATTCTTTGTAGAACATGATTAACCATTGGTTCTATTTTTTTCTATGTCATTACTTTTATTTTGTTCTGTTGCTGACAAATAACTGCAATACTATGTTGACATCTGCCATTGTGCCTATTTGTCTGCTTCAGGTCATCAAAACATGCAACTATATTACATTCATGTTTGCTGTGTAGGTGAAGAGGTGTGTGGTTATGTCAATGATTCAACTCAAGGGTTTGAACTGACCTTAGTGATGCAACAGGTTGAACCTTCATAAACTTCCGGCGTCGTATGAGCTCAAATCCTCAAATGGCATCACTAGCAGAAGTCTGAGACAAATAGCACAAGCATTCAGATGAAAAGATTAGTCACATACCACTAGAGTGCAATAGCTCAATTTTTATTTGTCTATATATTAGATATCTTGATTTGACTGGAGTATTTACAAAAGACACTTAGTGACTTAACAAAATGATGTGTGGGAGTTTCACTGAAACAGGAGTCCCACTGCTGCAGGAGTCGGGATAACTGTGTGATCCCAAAAATAAAGTCTAAAGACTTGAGTGCCTCTGGTAGAGAATGTGAGCTATGGACGCCCTCTAAGCCCTGGGACCAGATTCCTTCTTAAAATAGAGTCCTGGGTGAAGAGAGATGTTCTGAGGCCACAGCGCTGCTTTCTGCAGGAATTTACACTTTGGTTAATTGGCAGTTTCTTCATAGCTGGGTGGGACTGAACGGAGACCTGGGAATATCTGTGATATCTGTTTTAAAGGCAGGATGCCTCTGAGCCGTTTAATGTTGGTCCTGAGTAATGTTGTTGACTCCTCGTCTTTACCTGCTGGAATCTGATTTAAGTGAAGGCTTAAAAGAGTCAGAACGAGTATGATTTAGATCAGGGGTGTCAAACTCATTTTAGTTCATGGGCCACATTCAACCAAATTTGATCTGAAGTGGGTTGAACCAGTAAAATAATAACATAATAATATAAAACAAATGTCAAATCCAAACATTTTTCTATGTTTTACTGTGAAGAAATTAAAATTACATTATGAAAATATTTAAATCTACAAACAAACTATGCTTTAAAACAATGTGAATAATATGGACAAACTGAAAAAATAAGTGTAAATTTAACAATATTCTGCTT
>JAQQZY010000024.1:21251117-21261957 GCA_030068375.1 Ostorhinchus rueppellii | reverse complement strand
TTTCTTTTAGTTACACAGTACTTTAAATTGTACTTTTACTTTCAGTACTTGAGTAGTAATTTTTTACATACTTCTACCTACAATACTTTAGTACTTTCACTTAAGTATGATGTTTAAAGAACACTTCAACTTTTACTCCAGTCAGTTTTTTGATCTAGTACTTGTACTTGTACTCCACTCCTCTACTGCAGTACTTTACACATCTCTGGTTGGTGCTCACCCTCTGCAGGTGGCTGCTGTAGTTGGAGCCCATGCTGGACAGAGCCGACTTCTTCTTAGCCTCCTCATCTGCCTTCTTCTTGGCATCAGACTCCTCCCTGATCCGCCTCTCCTCCTGATTTAGGGAAAAGAAATCCGAGGAACACCTTCACTTCTGATCCACAGTTCGATGTTGAACAAACTGTGATATTTACATCTGAATAAACATGTGTCTGTGATGTTCAACAGAAAAAGACGAGCATTATTAATCGGATTATTTTACCTGCACACAGATTGACTTCTAAATGTACTGACAAAGATTCTATGACTATAAATGCATTTAAGCATATATTATTAAAAAAGTAATGAATGAATGATAGACTATATATGTTTATGTTTTATTCATTTGGTTACTTTCACTATATCTGATTTGATGAATTAGTGTTTCTATGAAATTACATTGTCTAGCCTAAAATGGAAAAAAATGAAATAAAAATGGCGGCAGATAAGAAAATGTCATCGTTGACTGACCTCACGTCTGGCCTGACGCTCCTTCTCCTTCTCAGCGCGGACCCTCTGCTGCTCAGCCCTCTCAGCGCGACGCTTCTCCTGAAAACAGCACCAAAACAGCAGCTTCACGCATTTTGTCAAATAAAAATGATCCAAACCACTTATTACAGATCAGCTGACTATAGATACACTAGCTGTAAAGGTGAAAACAGGATGGGAAACCCAAAGAGAATGATTAAAGGTACGCTGTTCTGCTCTGCACACTGGTTCATACTGAAGATAGGAGGTTTAGAAAAGACCCCCACATATAGAGATTAATTCTGTATAGTTTACACACAGGAGGAACCAGGAGGAACTGGACTACTGTCACTGGGGTTTTAGTCCATGCTGTATATGTCAGAATAAACATTCAATCTATCGGAATATATATAAACATTTATATAAAAAGCAGATTTTCATGTTTCACTCATGTTTTCAGTCTTCTCTGCACTTTGTTTTTTGTATTTGCTACTGCTGTTATCTTATCTTACCTTAGTTTACCTTACCTCACCTTACCTTAACCTCCCTTACCTCACCTTACCCTCCCTTACCTTACCTTACCACACCTCACCTCACCCTCCCTTACCTTACCCTCCCTTACCTTACCTCACCTCACCTTAAACTAGTTTATCCAGTGTGATGTACTGGACTTACAATCCTCTCCTTGAGAGCGATCAGCTCCTCCTCCTCCTTCTTCCTGCACTCAAAGTGAGCATCGATCAGAGCCTGCAGCTCAACCAGATCCTTGTTCTGACGTTTCTTCTGGATGTCCTGCATCACACAAACACAGACACAGCCCTCAGCCATACAGATACAACATGTCACACCCTGTATGATCGGTATTTTTTCAGATCTACTCACATCAAAGTCCACTTTCTCACCATCGGGGATCTTAGGAGCGGATGGCCTAAGAGAAAATGTTTGGGTCTTAAATGCACTGCCACATCACCTCTTATTTTGTTGTTTGTTTTAATGCTTATGTATCACGGTTTTAGTTAAGAGGCTCAAAATGTCATCAGATATCGTGTAAAGTCACATTACTTACTTGAACTTTGGCTTCTCCTCTGTGGGTTAAGAAATGAAGAGAGGACAAGTACATGTCATGGGGTTAGAGATTATGTCATTTCTGTCAGGCATTACATGGATTAAATTGTATGTTTTCATTGTTAAATGATAAAAGTGTGGCCTTGTTTATCAGTTTGGAGGTTAACTGTTAAGAAAAGGTCAATAAGAGCAAACCTTAGATATTAAAAATGGAATATTTTTATACAAGAGATTATAAAGTAAAAAAAAAAACATCTGGTAGTGAATGTAGTTACAGTAAATCTGTTAAAATGGTGCTTTATTGAATTATTATTATTGTTAAACATTAAGTTAAGTCAGTTTTGTCCTTAAACTTCACTATCCCCTACCTAAACAGTCACCTTCAGCTCTGATTTCATACACTGCCCCTACTATGAGGTTTTGTTTTTGTTTTTTTGGCTTGACCCCAAAACCATTTTATACGAGCAAGACAAAGTCACTTTTCCCCCATTTCGATTGTTTCTTTGGACCCAGATTCTGGCGGTTTTCATGCCATGCAGATAAAGAGTGGCATAGCAAGAGTTTAACGGTGGGGTCGATGCGCAGTGAAGCACATGTTAGCATTTCATATTCTTTCACCCTTTTTTTTCTACTTTACAATATCTGTGGAATAAATCATGAAAAACAATTTGATTTGGATTTCAATTTGATGTGGATTTCAGACTCTCCAATTGGGCAGCGCTCCTGGAGAAAATTTGGACAGACACGTTGTGAACAGCACGCTTTCCGCCAGTACAGACGTCAGACCTGGACACGGTGGTCCTACCAAAACCAGAGTTTCAGATTTAAAATCAACATACCTTCCTCTTCAACAGCCTCTGCATGCAGCAAGCATCGAAAACAAAAGCAGAATAGACAATAGAATTAGCAGGCACGCCAAAGAGCAGCAAATGGAACCACGCTGCCGATACATTTAAAGAACAACAGCTGTGGTCCCAGATGAACAAGGATTATTAAAAAACTGTAACTTCTTCAATAGTTGCCAGGTTTTAGTAGCAACATCATGTATACATTAAAGCTGGACACTGATAAAAAAAAAAAAAAAAAGACATCTACAAAATATGAAATAAAAAGAGTATGACAATAAAGGCACATAAAGACCTATCTGTAGCTGAGAGAAATTAAACTACCTAATATGTGAGAATTTAGGGTTGGCAACATGAAGTTACACTTTCACCTTTAAAAAACAAAGATCCAGTTAATCTAAAACCTAATTCACATGGTATTTAGTGAATCTTTATTGTCACTATTCAAAGTAAAAGCAATCATTTCATAGCATAGCATGGCACTGATCTGTCTCATTTTGGAATGACTGGCTACTTATTTTTTTTTTTTTTATAATTCATTATCAAAATAGCATTGAATGCAACACAAACTAGGACCTAAACATAGACACGGCGGCCATAACATGGAATGCTAATATTGATCACTTAGTAAATGAAAAAGATGATTTAATCATCAGAAAAGAAATCATGCGTAATAGCAAAAGTTATTTATTATAAAGTGGCAACATAAAATAAATTGTGCCTTTAATCATCTGATGCTCATCAGATCACAAAATTACATCAAGATAAACCATATACTCTAAATACAAGTACCCAGAGTACATGCGTTAAAGTAGTAAAAGTCAAATTAGACAAATATAAGGGGCCAATATTAGGGTTTTATTAACAGCACCTTCCTCAAATATTCCCAGCGCTTGTTTCAGATTATTGTGTCATTAGTGCATATCAGATCAGTATACAATATGTGCCGATAAATGTTCAACAAGGACTTTCATGACGTACCAGTTGGTTATTTGTAGTGTTTGACACATGTATTGAATGACACAAATTATTCTTGTTTTCTATAAATTGCAATTTCCTTTAAATTAAATTAAAATGATCCTGAAGAGGATTTTAAGAGTTTAACCTCAGAGAATGAAATAAAAAGAAATATCAACTGGATTTATTAAAGACTAAGAGACATATTCAAGGTTAAAGTTTTGTTAGAATTTTGACATAAATTAAAATATAGAATCCCAGGTGTTGTCTACCCAGAACATGAACTCTAACATAAACCTAAGGCCCAAAGGTCAGGCTTGCCATAACCGTAAATGCTCTAAATGTTCCTCTAACTCAACAGTATTATGTTAATATAAGAAATAAGTGTCTTTGACTTTGTTCAGAGGTGAAAGGAAGGTAGCATTAGCATTAGCATTAGCAGACATGGTGAACATGTGTGCAGAAGAGAATTAGTGGGGTCTGTCTGGCTGTAGCCGGTGGAGCGCACCTATGGCCTGGGAAAGGATGATAGAATACCCCCATCCCCCCTCCATGCCACATACCTTCAGGCTCAGGCTCAGGCTCAGGCTCTGGTTCTGGTTCTGGTTCTGGTTCTACCTCTGGTTCTGGCTCTGGCTCTGGTTCTGGCTCTGCCTCTGGCTCAGGGGCCGCCTCAGGGGCCACCTCAGGGGCCACCTCTACTTCCTCTACTACCTCCTCTTCTACGGCTATACGACATGCAGCGAATCACCAGAGGAGAGGAAGGGCGGTGAGAGGTTAATGAAAGCAGGATAAAGGGACAAAGGGGGGGGGGGGTGGAGGTGGATGGGGTGAGTAAGAGAAAGGGGAGATGTGGGGAGGTCGGTGGCAGTTTGGGGGAACTGCCACCGGATGGCGCTGAAGCCGGTGAAAAAGGCAAGCAGTTACAGAAGGGAAAATGTCAGTTAAAAGAAGGATGACATGAGTTTAATTCCCGGGAATACCTGCGCTGCATCCTGGTGTTTTCAACAACAAAGACATTTTCTGTCCTGACACACTCTGCTGTTTATAACCCGTGTCTTTTCATCGATGTCAGAGTGTTAGTGTTAACCAACATGCCACAAAAAATATATATGAACTAGGTAAGAACACACATGTTCAAATGGAACTGATCAATTAGTATTAATGAGGTTCATCATCTGGAGTCTGCAAGCTGTGTCTTACCATCGTATTCTTCACGTCCATCCGAAAAAGAAAGGAGCAGAAGAACATTATCAAAAGATCCCCTTTGTACCCATTTTTGACAGAATACAAAATGCAAAATGTGGGTACACTGGGGATCCATGCTAAGCATACACATCACAGTCCTCCTCAGAGCTCACCGGGGTGTTGACACTTCATGAAAGCCACTGCTGCTTTCATCTGGAAGTGTGTGTGTGCTCAGCGCAGGAGGACTGTGCAGTTGCATGACCATGCAGAGCTGCGGCCCTCGTTGCTAACAGGTCAGTGCAGGTGTGTTTACTGAGATTTTGTTGGTTTTATTTTTTCACACAGTATGTTTGACACTGTCCTGTTAACAGCGGGAGGGCCTGCAACCATGCTACAGCAGGATGACAAATAAATGTGCAGATTTGCTTTAAAGAAAGACTGTTACGACACATCTGGAATCTGGAGGAGTCAAGCCAACCCTGCAAACATTCGATTTTGTCCAGTTCAAATTACTCTCTACAGGGGACGGAAAATCAGTTAAGCAAGAGTCAGAGAAAATACCGAGATGTAGCATGGAATCCGGCCTGTACCTAATTTTCTGGGATTTTTTTTAGTTTTATTTTGTTTTATGAAAAAAGTGGAAATAGGGGTACTTACCCTCGACCTGCTCACTGCAAGAGAAAAGGCAAAGAAATTCCAGCTTAGATTGAAAACATCTCATGGATAGTTGAGTAGTTTGACAAAAATAATCCTAAATCAGGGTGTCTTTCAAATGCACAAAATATTGAGATAATCGGATCATTCTGTCAAACTACTACCGGTAAATTAAATTAGTACATTTCTGACTGTAAATGGACTTACACTTCTTCTGTGTCAGACATGGCGACAGTGGACTTTGCAACCTGGAAGCAAGAGAGAGGAAAGGAACTTCAACTTAAAGTGCGTCTGCCAGGAGTCACTGAGCAGCCTGTTGTATTTATAGCTTGGGATTAAGTTGCAGATGTCTTAAATATCTTTTGCCAGCCCCACCCTGACAAAACCCCACCCTGATGACTTTAGATATACCCCCCCCCCAACTCCCAAAACAAATATATCTTCTTGTAAACTTATCTCATAAAGGTTGAAATTAGATTTGATCAAACTTATTTAAGCCATTCCCAAAATTCAGTGACAAAAATCTTTTTCCATTTATAATTAGACTCGGAGGTTTGGAAATGTGAGCCATGTTCCTGAGTCTGCTACTCTGATGTTAAGTGAGAAGGGAGCCAAACATAGATCTATGCCAACAGACTGTTTAGTGCTGCTGAGAGAAGTGATTAATGTCGCAGTTGAGAGTTTAAAAAAAAATCCTTAAGGGGTCGTGCTAAAGGCCAACCTCCTGCACTCTCCATCACTCTGCATCCACTCGGCCCACTAGGTGTTAAAGACTTTTTATCTTTAGAAACACATAACTTCAGCTTTTAAGAGCTCCTAGCAAATGCTGTCACATCCAAACATCCTTCATGGCACGTGATGTAAAATTCAAGACCTGAGGTATTATGTGTGCCAAACTCTTCAATGATAAACACACATGACCTGAACTGATTCATAATGTAATAAATCACTGATCTGATGTCAGATTACTTTCCTATTAGCCTCATTAGCGTGAGCTGCTATGAAGGCGTCCCGACATCACAGCTATTTCCAAGAGACAGCTGCACAGGTCCTAGATCTGGTTTCAGTAGACCCGATGATGAAGATTGGGTTCCTTACCCTGGACCACTACCCATAATTCCACCTTCATTTCCTTATGTGGTTGTCTCCCCCTCACATGGTTCCTTCAATCATCCTCCAGTGACTCCCTGCTGACCAAGGCCACTTTGCTCAAGAATTAAAATAAACCCTGAAAGGGAGCCGTGAAGGTTAGAGGTCTAACGCCTGCTCTGCTCTTCTTGGCTCCTCAGAGGTTTTACATTGCAAACTCAATTTTGTTTCCTGAGTGTTTATACCATAAAGTAATATTGCTAATGAGTTAAGGGACTTCAGATTTGGACGATGCATTTACATCCAGTCTGGAATTTGCTGGCTCCTGTTCAGAATGGTAATGTGTTCATCCTTAAGCTATGCTCACTTTAATGCACACACATGTTCAGCCCATTCTCACTTTCACAAACATCATCAAAATCTTAATCCTTTCGCCAAAAAAAGCTGAAAACCCTATAAACCAGATGCCTAAAGTAACGACCGGAGTCCCATATACAAAACATCAACAACAACAGGATGAATTGTTGCTGCTCTTGTGTTGTTGCATAACTTATTAGTATCATCTTCTGTCTTCTGAAGCGGAAAGCTGCTTCAAAGGTTTTAAGCCATGTGTAAATCCCTCAGGTATGAAACTCCGCTGGATTGTTGGAGTCCGACCAGACTGGCTCAAAAACAACAACAAAATCACCTGAGAGTTCAACTGCTGTAATTTCAGACACTTGCAATTAAAATTCTTAAATATTCTAACATTAAAGTGTCGACTTGTAAAGTTTTAGACGTAAAACACAACAGAATTTTACTGCTGTTTTGGGACACGATGTTTCCAACAAACAAAAAGATAATCAAAAATCAATGCTTAGCTTATCAGACACACAAATCCACCAAAAGCTGTTCTTCCACTTTCTATTCCACTATTCCCTTTTTTAACTTGAGCTTCTGTCATTTCACCCTTGACCTCAGCAGAGGCTTTTGCTACTCATGACAGTGGTTTTACACTTGTGGACTGGGTAGTGTTTAGTGATATTGCACTTGAGCTTCCTGTCTTCCACTCATTCCACTCACTCCACTCACACTCTTTCTCTATCTATCTTCCTTACCTCAGAAAAGCTGAAAGAAGTGAGCTCCCTGCTGGCCGAGACTGGCTGTCAGGTTCTGCAAACTTACCGCGCTGATTATGTCCTTCTGTTATAGTGACATTTGATCCGCTGGCCCACCCCATTGGCCGACGAGCCGGCCTGGAGGCGAGGCCAGGCCGGCGTTGGGGCAGGGTCCACATCTTCGGGCTCCCTCCTCCCTCTGCTGGCACTGAATAAGGAGATGGAAGGGTCCAGACCTAAGGTGGGAGGCTCAAGTTTGGAGAAGGGGCCAGTCAAGACGCCCCCAGGTTGCTATTCTGGGGCCACTGCATTAGGCAAGCAAATTTCTCCTGAGAACGAGAGGAGAGCTGAGCGTCAGGAAGCAAAGCAGGTGGTGTTCTTGAACCTATTACAGAAATCTCAGACACATAAACATAATGTACACTCTGGGTGGAGGAGACGAGGACCTGAATAATTCACTTGATTTGTGAATCTAACATGTTATCGATGGAGTTTTTTTTTTTTTACTCCTTGGTTTGCAAGAAATTAACAGACAGAAATAGTCACAAATAATGTAAAAATGTAAAAGCTGCAGCTCACCAACAGACTGTCCTAAAAGAAAACATGAAAACATTAAACTTTCCTAAAAAAGGTTTGATATAAAAGTACATAGACATCTTCGCAGACATCTTAAATTGATTAACTCCTCAAATGTGTAAAATCTACACTTGAAACAATCTTGGTATTATTTAAGCTGACTTATTCAGGTTTAGCAGTTGACTTTTCCACATGAACGTAACTATTCTGATTAACATGAATGCTGGGAAATGTAGGAATGCTTGTTCAAGCACAATTTAAATGGATGTTCTGCAGGATCAGGAAGATCTGTTACTACTGTCTTCCCCTTCTGCTAAGTCTAAATAAGCTGCAGCAGGAATCATTCAGCAAAGCCCTTGAGCTCGCCACATTAATTTACTGACAGTCTGCCTGTCAGGAGTCCTGAAGCATCTTAATGGTTCCTCTAGGGGGCGTCACAATGACAGAATAAAGAGCAGGGATGTATGGTCACCCACATGAGTCGGAAGTGTCAAATGTTTTCATTACACAGAATGCAAATAGACAAAGCTCCTGTTGGATTCTGCTGTTAAACAGTTTCACCGACCTGTCTGGATGGTATCTACTGGCATAGCAGAGGTAGCTGATTAATAAACAACATGGCACCATTTTCTCTTTTTAAATTAATATTATTATTGTTATTTTGGGTACTTTTTCCTCTTTGTCCAGACAGGAGTATTTTAAAAAATATTTAAATGATTATAAGGAACTAATAGACACCAATTAAAATACCGAAATGCTGTTATTTTTATGATAAACTTCAAATCCTGAAGAACCTGTTAAATGGTCTCAAAGGGCCCCAGAATCTCAAGGACTTTTGAAGGGGAGCAATGGAATTCGGACTACACCCAGATAACACAAACGTATGCAGAACCATTAGACCATATCATCCGGTCTTTACCTAACCCAACCCCAAACCAAGACCATCACCATCTTCTACAAACAAAGGAACTCAAGAACAGAGAAATTTGCTGATTTTCTTGAAGTGGCAGAAACAAGAACAAAGTTAGTCCTGGTCAATACATTTATACTTCTTCAGAAACTCAAGTGCAGACCTAGGAAAACCTCTTCTGTTCCACATTAACCATGCCCACTTCAAATCTGACCAATCACACGGTAGATCTCTGACACCACATGAGAAACAAGTTCTTCCCGGACAAGCTGCAGGAACTCCCAAAACAGGGCTGCGAGTTTTAAAAATAATGTCATCGTTTTCTCACAGCCCTGGAAGAGAGAACACGTTTCTCTGTTCTTGTGGAAATAACTTTAAATATTGAACCAGTTTTCTGCGTTACAGGATAAATGAAACCACTGCAAACCAAACACTGCTGCACAAAGTGGAGTCAACCTGAAGAAGAAGAAACACCTGGAAAGAGATAACGTAGTCTGCATGTCTCTTAAAAGAAGAGGGATGTAAAGAAATGCAACAACAGGGTTCTTCTGTGGTTCTCCTGCCTGTGGAAAAACACCCCAGTTCTAGGATGGATCAACTCCAAACAGACAATATCGCAATCCTAGAAGTAGCATGAGGTTTGTGCTAGTGGGAAAGCACTAAAAGAGATCATATGAACCCCTGTGGAAAGACTCTGAGACCTCCTATTGGACAACCTGGAGGCCCTCAGAGGTCTACTGCAGACCCCCAGAGCCCACATAGGAGCTGGAGGTTACCTTTACACAAAGATGCCTTGTCAATGTTATTATGAATGAATCAAGTGTGAGTACTACAATGAACTTGCAACATGTCCAGAGTGAACCCTGCCTTCAGCCGGTGGTACCTGACTCCAGCCCCCTCTGAAGGATTAGGTGGTTCAGAAAATGAATGAATGAATGACTGAATCAACACGTGTAACAGTGTAACAGACAAATGAAATTAAACACTTAGTGCTACTTTGAAATCCCATAACTGATGCCTGAAAGGATCTGAGAAACCATGGAATACCGTTTCAGTTATAGGTGGGGTCTGAGACATTTTCCTGGAGCATTTTTTACTATATTGCTTAAAAAAAAAAAAAAAATCCCCTTCACGTCCCAATTGCAAACAATTAATTAAATGCTCTGACACAAAAATGAAAAGTTTTAGTAACCTGTGGGACCGACAGGACTGGAAAAAAACCCACATCCAATTATTCTGAGCGCCCACTTGAAATGACTGAATGTCGATATGTCAATCAAAGTCAACTACCATTTGTCCCGCCCCCTTCCCCTCTATTCTGGTACGAATCGCGAGTCCTTCGAAGCTTTGAGCTCAAGCAAACTGAGCCAGAGCTTGGATAGCTATATTAGCTAGCATGCAAAGCTAAAATAGGTAGACACTTGTAAAAGTGGCAACAGTGGGTTGTAAATGCAAAACTGTTTTAGAGAAGGAAGGCTACTGACAAGAAAAAGGCTTTAGAAGAGCGGAGGAGAGTGAACATGGGTGTGGCATATGAGTCAACTGAAGGACCGGAAAGAGCCAAAAGTGATGCTATAGTGGTTCTATTTCTACTGGATAAGTAAGATAACATTATGTCTTGATATTTTTTTTAGAGTATTCATTGGTTTCCGGCACTATGTTGTCATTTTAACAAGTATCCATCCAGTTAGAGGATAATAGAGGATAAAGCTAACTTTAGTGGCTGCTAGCCT
>JAQQZY010000024.1:21235510-21248796 GCA_030068375.1 Ostorhinchus rueppellii | reverse complement strand
ATGAAACAATAATCATATTTATTGTTTAGGTTCATTATGATGTTGTCAAGTATTTTCTTACCTGTGGATGAGCCATGAAAAAAGTTAACAAAGGTTGGTCTATTGAAGCTGCGCATCCTCTTGAACGTGAACCTTTGGAACTAGTGTGGGCGTTCCGGTGGTCCGGAGGCGTGGCTTCCATCTATCCATAGTCCTCCTCAGGGTGGTGGGGGTGCTGTAGCCTATCCAAGGCAGCTATTTGTGAAGGGTATTCTCTGCCAGTTCATAATAGGACTGTGGTTTTTCCCTTTTTGTAGAACTTCTTCTAAGTTAAATTGCAAAAGCAGTGTTTTTGTGAAGGAAAATAAGATGTACCAGTATTTAATCTATTGTTCAGCTCAAGACAAATCTCACCAAGACTGAATGTTTTCATTAATTTTAATCTTTCTCTTTGTGAAACAAACTGAACTAAGAGTTAAACTCTTCAAAGTTTACAGTCTCATCCATTCAGCTTGTAAAACAAATTATTAATTCACATGACAGAAACTGATTAGCTTTTTGGTAAGCTATTTTTGATTATTTAACTAAATCCTGTAACACCTCATTAAAGCTATGCCCCTTTTTGACCCTGTTTAGAATGACCCCTAAAGACGTCAGCCTGACTAAGTTACAAGCCAACATGATAGCTTTCTGTATTCTTGTAGGTAGAAGGATGATATTGTTAAATGGAAGGAACCAAAGCCACCTATGTTTGGTCAGTGGGTGAAAGAGGTCATGTACTATGTCCAACTGGAAAAGATTTGCTATACTGTTTAAGGATTAGTTCAAAAGTTATCTGATGTCTGATAGGCTTTCTTAGCTCACTTTGTAACTATAAATGCAAATGAAATTAATTTGTAGAGTGGAGTGTACAAGGATATGTGAATACGTACGATGTATTTGTGCGTGTATGTTTTTTGTTCATTTTTTCTCTGGAATTTGTAATGTTTTGGAAGGTTAAAAAGGAAAAATGCTTGTATAGTAAAATATTAATTAAAAAAAGACCTTGATTAAAAAAAAAATCCAAAACTTTTGTTAATTAAAGGCTGACTGCTTAAAAAAATCAGTGTATTAAAAGTTTATTTCCCTGTAAAGACACAAATGATTGGAGATAATACAAATACATCATCCATCCTGCAGTACAAACCTCTGATCTACTGCTGTACATACTTTACAGCAGTAAAAATGTTTCAGTGACAGAAACAGCTGCTATAAAGCAAAGGAGTCGTGTTTATTGTGACAATTTTTGTTCAGACAATATGACATTTTTGGTCTTCACTTTCAGATTTTTTATTCACACGGCAGATGTTTCTGACAGTTTCTGCTGCTTCTCCTTGTGGGGTCAGGGGTCACACAACATACTGACTTTAACCTTTACAACATATTTTGTTCAGTTTTTCTGTGTGTCTTTTAAGGCTGTGCACTAGTTTGTTATCTTTTTGCTTTGTTTTTGTATACATGTAAAACCTAAAAATTGTGCACCAATTCATTTTCAATTGTTGTGTCACATATGACATAATGTTTGTATTGGTCAGTTTCTGCAAAACTCCAAATAAACAAAGTTTGTAAAAAAAAAAAAAAAAAAAAAAAATTAAAAAGGCTGTGCACATATTTCCTGTATTTTCTTGGTGTATCTGAATAAAAAGTGACCAAGAATTAAATATGCACACTCATTTCAACGCTGCAAAAACAACCAAATGAAAGGCTTCCTTAATCTTTTGCTCAGTACTATATATACTGTATATGTGAAACTTGTGGACAACCAGAAACCACTGAGATATTTACACTTCTTTCTCTCTTGACACTTCTAATTAAGAAATGCAAGCCTATCTGTTGCTTAGAATTGCATCAAAGACCCAAGAGGGACCCATTAACACTGCTCCTGGACCCCTGGAACCACCTCAAGCACCTCCCATAATGCTTAGAGGCCTCCTCCAAGGGGTTCAATAACTAACTAAAAACATTTTTTTCCCCACCAAACTGGAAAAACACTACAGCCCTTCCACCCTGAAGCTCCCTGGTGGATCCCTGGTACATCCTTGAAGGACCCCTGGATGGCTCTCGGACCCCACTTTTAGATCCCTGGGGTGGTGAAACCTAAGGTGCCGTGGCCTATCCCCACTGTCGCTCTGCTGTCACAACGACGCTGCTGTCACTCTGAGCGGCTCACAGGGCTCAGGATTTATTTTTGGACTGCCATGGCGTCTGTTCCTTCCATTTGTAGGAAGGGGGGTCGAGTTGGGCTCAGCATGAACCTACCGCTCTGACACTTCAGGCTGGGACAAGCAGGCAGCAGCCGGCCGGCCACCCCCCAAGCAGCAGTCGCACAGGTAAACACAGCACAATTACACCTTTTATTCTCCAGAGAGAGCGTAGGGAGGCTGTTAGCAGTGTCAGGGAGGCAGCTGGTGTCGAATGCAGAACCCCTCACCTCTGCAGCCATCGATGAGGCATGTGTTTGTGGAGCTCGGTGTTTGTTTTTTTCTTCCTCAGTGCAACATTAAAGCACCAGCAGATCTGTACTCCCTGCAGCTTCAAAACACTCTGCCCTGTCATTTATGTGTCCTGTCTTTAATGAAGCATGACTGAAACATCACATTTCAGCACTGAGTTGTAATCATCCTGTTTTTGTAATTGTAGTTAATAAAGTCCTCATGTTGTGTTTGATATTTAACTGTGGACTTGAATTAATTGAATTGTCGTCTCCTGTTTTGTCAAGGGGAACCTGCCTGGAGCGCTTTGAACATCTGCAACAAGCTTTTACCTGGTAAGTGCCTCCATTTTCAAGCAGACGACAGTGTTTGTTGTGTTTGTGTGGAGCCTCATAACATCGCTGGAGGTGCATGACTTTTTGGGCTGGATTCTTTTACTTAAGGAGGCCATTGTAGATCCGCTAGACTTTTATTACATGGCTATTATTACCCTTTCCTCTTTTGAACTTGCATCCTGAAGGCGCTCCAAATACCGAACCTACCACAGCCTTAAAAGGAGGAGTGAGCTCTCATGTGTCAGGCCGGCAGCAGGTTCAGGGTGGGATGAGGGGGAGGGGGTGGAGGGCCTTTAAAACACCACCACCAGATCTGGCCTACATTTCACTGAGGTGACACACATAGTAAACTGAGGATATTATACAGTTCTTTTGCACAGACAGGCATCTATCATTTGCAAATTAAATCATGTTGCTTATTATAAACGCATCTGGCTCGTACTTAAATCAAAGTTTACCACGAAAGCTTTATGAGGTTTAATTTCTAAGGTTTTGATGAACTTGCAAAAACCTCAAAACTCAGATTAATTCATGTTATTTAAATTATCTTACGTGACAGTATATCCTCAGTGTTAAGCCCTTGGCGCCTGAATTTATTTCTAATTATGGAAAAAAAAAATCCACTTGTGTTTTTGCTTTCAATTAGAAAGTATTTTGGTTACATTTGGAGCGGAAATGGGTTTGATGCAAATTTGCAACAGTCGGCACCAAGGGGTTAATGTTTTTCTGAGGTGCTATCCAGTGTCAGTGGCTGTGATGTCATGAGGTCAGATGTTCTGCATTTAC
The DNA here is from genome assembly GCA_030068375.1 of Ostorhinchus rueppellii. Taxonomy (NCBI): domain Eukaryota; kingdom Metazoa; phylum Chordata; class Actinopteri; order Kurtiformes; family Apogonidae; genus Ostorhinchus; species Ostorhinchus rueppellii. Next base: position 21,245,225 of record JAQQZY010000024.1, on the reverse strand, counting down.
TTTCCCCCTTCAGCAGATATATACACGCACACACATCTATATGTGTATGTTATGTGGGCAGGGAAAGATTTACTTGAAATTTCAGGGTGGATATTCATGGTTCCTAAAGGATGAACTCAAATAAATGCAGATAAGATAGGTTTTATTTGTCCCAGTTATGCAATGTGACTCAACTACTTTATTTAAAAAGTACCACAAAGTGATGTACACAGACATAAAAACAAATAAAACACATAAAAGTATGAAAAAAACCCCAATAAAATACATTAAAACGGTAAAAGCCGATAGTAAAACAATCATTTTAGCACTTCAATAACAGTTCGAGGTTGCCATTGTACATAAAAATAGTGAAACTTATTTGCTGAATTAGCATTAAAGTACAGCATATTACCAACTCCCCAGAGGTTAGACCATTTTTAATAAATTCAGAGCCGTTTTTTCTGCTGCCAACCTCAGAGCTAACACACGTTTTTATCTAGATTAATGTTTCAATCACAAATCCGAGCCCCAGACGGATGATATAACGAAATGAAAACCTGCACAGATGAAAGAGGTTCTGACTGAATCCACCTGCGGGTCATCTTGAAATATGACCTCCCTTCTCATGCACAGTATTCCTCCTGCAAAGTTCTCCCACACCAGTTTGTTTCTTAGATCCTTAAAGCAGCTGAAGCCCCATCTGATCTGCATCACAGTGTCCTGATTTATTGTTTTTGGAAAAGTGATGCAGCCTGTAAAAAGCCAGGAGTCTTTAAAAAGGGGGAGCGTGTGATTGGCCGTGAGTCCTCTCTGCCTTCAGACTAAAATTAGGCAGAGTAGGATCAGCTGTGAGGCGGTAACATCATCCAGGAAGAGTTCAGCTCAGTTTTACAGCTCACAGCGCTGAACTCTGGCTTTCATAAGCAGCGCTCACACTCTGGGATGAGTCATCCTCAATACACATGTGTGGAATGTCCAATTTTATGCTTTCGTGAGTGCAATAAAAAAGTTACAGACCTCCATAACCTGTAAAGACCCAAACATCCACTAAAACCCAAAAGCATCTACTGATTTAAACTCTTTAATACCTGTTGATCCACTAATCCTATCAATCCATGTAAATAATTGGTGTAAAATACAGTTTATCATCTTTTCATGGTCATCAGATATGACCTATTTGGATGTTCAGAGGCTCCGTAGTTACCATGGAAACACCGTCATCTTCTACAACATTGATTCACCAGTAAAACCCATGGAATCGGATCAATGACAGTGGATGGACACACTGGGTTGATATTCAGTTAAAGATAGATTTTGTCCAAAAAAAGTCATATTTTCTCTTTTTTTTAATATAAACCCTTAGTTTTAATCTGAGCTTTTATGAACATCTACCTAATCAGTAAATTAGAATAGGAAAATACCTGATTTTCACTGAAAAAATGCAAAACACAGAGGTTAATATTCTAATAAATGCGGATAAATCACTTAAGAAAGGTTAGATTTCAAAGAAATTCATTTGGGAACTGACATAAAAGTAGCACTGGGTCTTTTTTTAGGTTAAACACGTTTAGTTTCTCAAGTTTTGACATTTTGGACTGATATGGAGGTCATTTATCAGTATAACACGATACAGTAGGATCTCTGAAAAGGATCTGCTTCTGCTTATTGTTTGTAAACTTCTTTGAGGGAGGAAAAGGTCAGGGGTCGATCAGATTAAAGACACTAGGTCAGTGGTTCCAACCTTTTTTGGCTCATGACCCTATTTTAACATCACACATTTCTGCCAACTCCAGACATTCAAAACTGAGACATTTTTTTGCTAAAATTAATTTGTTTTTGATCATGTAGTAGTTTGCTATACTATGTTGCAAATAAGCATTACTTTGTCTATATAATGTATATTATTATGGATAGAGGCAGAAAAGTCAGGTTCAGATTACCGCACAAAGTCAGAATGTTATTTTCCTTGGTCAGGATATGTACAGTCAGTCCAGCTTGGATTTACAAGGATGACAATTAATACTGAACAAACAATAATTAAACTATGAATAATGAATGAGCTGCAGCATCTGAAACTGACCACAGTGAACATTTGACAGATAAACAGAACCACAGAGCTTCAGTTTCAGCTTCAGTTTGTCATGTCTGTTATGGATTATGATTGTCTCTGTCAACTTTTTATTAGTAAGTACTGGTTTTTTTTGTTTTTTTTATCAATTACTCGAAATTTCAGTGACCCCATCTGAATTCCAGGCGACCCCTCATGAGGTCCCGACCCCAGCGTTGAAAAACATAGCACTAGGGATCGAATGACCACAGCAAAACTCATGCCAGACCAATGTGAACATTACTTAGATAATTACTGAAACAGCAGAAGCCAACAACAGAAAAAAAGACAACAAAAAAAAAAGTCAATACTAAAGTATAAAAGATTTTTAATTTATTTATGGAAAAAAAAAGGTTATAAACAAATACAAGCAGGAATTTCAGTAACTTGATTGGTGAAAAGTGTCTGCAGTAGTTCAGAAAACAGAGCTAAAGGCACCAGAGGGTTAAACTGAAAACTAGAAAAGAAAAGAGTTTGATTGTATTTTGTAGATCAAGTGTCTGTGTGATTGTTTTCACTGTCACATCAAGCCATTTTTCTCCATTTACGTAGCAAATTCAGACAAGACATGCAGACGTTAACATTTGCAAAATCATCATTATCAGAATAAAGTCTGATCATTTTATAGTTTTTGACCAAATACTCCTCCCAAACAGTTTCAGATTGGTCATAAACCATATTGCAGGTTCAGCACAGATCAAATACTTTGTTGAAAGATAATGAATAAAAAATCTTGTAATCCCACACAAATGGAAAATGTAAACTTTTCTATTCAAAAATGTTTAACTGACAAAGTTTTTTGCTAGACGGTTTAACACAAGGATCAGTCGGACATTAGAAAACACAGAAACAGTGAAGCTCACAATCAGATATATACATAATATTGTGTGTGAGAAAATACAAAAAACAAAGAGGAGTTTAAACAAGTACAAATGGTTTGGATTTGCTGCTGGGTTTTGATAGATCAGATCGTGAAAAGTGATTTATTGAATAAACATGAAATATGTAAGATTGTTCCAGCTTCTGTTAATGTCTTATTTTCAATCTGTGGATGTTTATGGAAGTTGAATCCACTCCAGGCACCTCCTCAGTGACACAAATCTGAAAGACAGAAAGACAATATGAACATGTTAAGCTTCAAAGGATATTTTCACATTTTAAAACTTAACACACAGAAATATGGACAAAAATATGAGGACATACCACCTCTATAGCATGTAGGATTCACATTTACAGGAAATATTATCAAGATACTCATGTTCATGTCTGTTGTTATCAATAATTGTCTTGATACACGTCAAACCAATATTTGTTGTAAGTTTAAACACTGAGTTTTATTCCTGATTAAAGTAAATTATGTCGAAACAAACTTGAGCAAAGTTTTTATAAGTGTAAATGACAGAGTTCAGGGATAACAAAATTAACCCTGAAATGAACAAAAAAAATTCAATGATATTTATTCAAATGTATTATTATATTATAACATTTATTATTATCATTTTGTATCCCTGACCCTAATTAGTAAAGACACAAATGAATCCAGTGTCCCAGTACGGAATAATATGTCCACATAGTGTATAACATGTGCCAGATAAGGACAATATTAAATAAAGTGCATGTGGTTTTCCATGAGGTCTTTCATATTCATTATTAAATAAATTTTAAAGATTTACATTAATTCATTTGCTGTAAAAAGAAAAAAAAAAGACTTCTATCAGATACCGTTGCCACAACTTGTTCTATAATTATGAGCCATGGCAAATATGTAAAATAAAATACACATATAGTTTAATACTAAAGTGATGGAGTCACAATCATTGTAGATAATTATCAGTTTTTACATTGTTCTGTTTTAGTTCATTTTTGATCTGTAGCTTCTAAAGATGCACAGGATACACTGATAAGGCACTTACAATAAGCTAATGTGTAATATATGATATGTAAAACCCTATCAATCTGAAACACAAAATAAAAAAAAACAAACAACAAAAGCAACAATGCTAAAAAACAACAGAAAAATCTGTGTGTTTCCAACCAGGGAGCATAACATCAGTCATCCAAATAGCATTCAAACCAGAGACCCCATCTGTGGAAGGAAACACTGCCTGGAACCACAGTGACCTCAGAGATAATCTACAAATATTTCACAGTAATGCCATGAATGACTGTTTTATTCCTGTTTTCTTTTGGTTCGACAGGGGGCTGAAGCGCTCATGGCTGTCGCTTATTCTACCGTCACCCAGCCGGGCCTGCTTTCCCAGCAGTACCCTCCACCCCTGCTCCCCAAGCCTGGAAAGGACAATGTTCGGCTTCAGAAGCTCATCAAGAGAACTGCCAAGAAAAAGGCCTCCGCTCAGGCGTCGCAGTCCTCCGCACCTTTCCGCTCCAGCCTTTCCCCTGTGAATGAAGCGAGCCCTGACCTTGAGCACAGCGATCACTCCACCCCTCCCCGCACCCCAGAGACACCGTCCAGCCTCTACGTCCAGCATCCCCCGCGCTTCACAGTTAGGCCACTTTACCAACATGTGGCATCCCCTTACCCGCATCGTGCAGCGTACGGTAGACCTGCTAGGATGTCGCCTCAGACGGTGGGGGCTGCTTCGTTCTCGTACTCGCAGCATGTTAGCACAGTGTCTTATTCTGTTACTGTTGGGGTCTCACCAGCTGCAGTGTCGCTCACTCAGGCGGCTGTGCCTAAAATATCTTTGCCAGCTTCCTCTGTTCCTGAAACAACAGTACCAGCTGTAGAAGTGAGAAAAGCTGCTTTTAGCACACATCCTGCTACCACAAGTCCTGCTCAGACTCCTTATCCAGCACCGGGAGGCCAAGCTGTGACTCGACCTCTCACTGTGTTGACCCAGTTTGTTAAATCCAAAAGCCCTCGTCCAACATTCAAAGCAACTGAACCCTCGAGATCCCCCAAGCCAATGTTCGATGTCCCTCAAATACGGATGTACACAGCGAGTACGTCGTACTATGAGACATCCAGGACCCCACCAGTGTACGACACAGCTGGACTAACCTCTATTGGGGGCACAGTACCTCACAGTAAAACTGACACAAAACGAGATTTGACTCCGACGTCAGAGCTCAGAAGAGGTACGACCCCACCTGTTCAGCCCACTGCGATGGGAACAGACACCCAAAGAAAAACACCAACTCTGGAAGTTAAAAGAGGTACCACACCAACAGGAGAAACAAATAGGGTTGTAACTCCTACAACTGAAACCAAAAGAGCAACCCCAACATCTGAAGTGAAGAGAGCTACTCCAACATCTGAAATCAGAGTTAAAACACCAAATTATGATTTTCAAATATCCAGAACATCATGTGGACGTCCCAAAACACCAGCATATCATGTGACCCGAGCCACAACACCTGTTTTTGAAATCTCAAGACCCAATCCTCTCTTATTTGTGGTATCACCAATTACAACAGACCCAGAGAGGTCAAGAACGCCAAAAACAGTTTCTGCTGGAAATAACGTGTCTGTTTCCCAAAGTGTGAAGACCAATGAGCTTAAGCCTCCTGAAACAATACTGAATGGGGACATTCATTCAGTGGTGACACCAGTAGAACCACCAGCAACTAAACCAACCCAACAAAGCATTGTAAAGTCAAAGTCAGAGCCTGTTCTGACAAGCACAAAGACCCCAGCTGCTCCTGTCAGCTCACAAACACCCAAACCTCCTCCATCTGAGCCCAAACCACCAGCAGTGACACCTCATGCCTATCAGAGGCCTAAGACTCCAACATATGAGGCATCTCGACTTATGACTGTAGGACCTGGCTATAAAAGACCAAAGACCCCAACATACGGGACATCACCCTCAGGTGTGTCACCTGTAGGGTTCCAGAGGCCCAAAACCCCAACCCAGGTGGCACACAAGTCTTCCTATCGTGGACTGACACCAGCTGAATATGCTGCTTATGGAGGAATCAAGACATACTCTCCAGCATATGGTCTCTCGGGTTCTAAGTCTCAAGAGGAGGTTAAAACTACAAAGGAGGAACCAAAGGAGGATATAACACCAAGCCAAGACATATCTGTGAAGGGTGAGGTGTCTAAAGTCAAAGAACCACCTAAAGAGGTAGTCACACCTCATGTTAAAGATGAGAAGGTCTCAACTATCCCAGCAGTTCCCATTATTGTAGTTTCCCAAGCATCTGAGACCTCTGGAACGACATTAACACAAGAAAAAAGCACAGTGTCCAGTCAAGTTGTAGAAACACCGACTGTGACTCAACAAACACCAAAGGCTAAACCTCCAAAGCAAGAGGAAAAACCTTCTGAGAAAAAGAAGGTGAAAACACCTGCTCAAGAAGTAACCAAACCGAAGACGAAAAGTACTGAAGTAACGCAACCACTGCCTAAAGAGGGTAACCAGGACCCTCTAAAGGCAGTGAGAAAACTTTTAGGCAAAGATAAAGTTCAGACTACCGAGCAGAAACCAGGAACTGAGGCTAAAGCTAAAGTCTCAGAACCAAAACAGGCGACAAAACCGTCAGCTGAAGCTAAAGCTGATGGGTCAAAGCCGACTGCTCTGTCTGCTGCTGAGCCAAAAGCAAGTGACAACAAAGGAAAAGATGAAAAAGCAGAGTTGGCTTCAGCAGCTAAATCTACAGCTGAGAAAAAGGAAGACAGCGAGTCTGCATTAGCAGCTGAGCCTCTTCTTAAAGTCATGCAGAAGCCGAAGGGGGTAAAATCGAAAATGAGTGGATGGTCCAGACTGAAGAAGCACATGGTTGTAGAACAAGAGGAGCCTCAATTCCCTGAGGTAGGGAAAGAGGCCGGTGGGCAGGACCAGAGTGAGATGACGAAGACTGATGAAAAGGCAGGTGAACAACCTGCCTCTCAGGTTGAGAACCAAGCGAAAGACGCTCCCAAGGCAACAAAGATGTGGGACGCTGTCCTTTTCCAGATGTTTTCCACCAAAGAAAACATCATGCACCAGATTGAGTTGAACAAAAGCCAGGAGGAGAAAACGGAAGAGACAAATGAGCCGCTAGAAATCCCTTCGTTTGCGTACCGACTGCCTGTGCTGCTTTTTAGTCCAAAGTTTGATGCTAAAAGGCTGAAAGAGGCAGCATCGAGGCCAGTGACGAAAATTTCAACCGTGTTTGAAATGGGTCTGATCGGCCGGAAAGGAAAAGACGAGGAACCAAAAGACTTTAACAGAACAGCGAGGGGGTTCACTGCTATTTAAGCAACACGTTATGTGATGTTTAAAGACAAAAATGTAAAGAATACTTGCAATTTATGTTAAATGTACAGCAGTAATGTTAGCAGCAGAGTTGTTGTACAGGTCCAGAGTCTTAGTCTCTGCGTTTCATGTTGAATATTTGTGGAAGTTTTGTGGAGAATTCGGCCTAAACTTTATACTTGACAAATGCTTTGTGCTGCATTTGTGGTTGTGATTGTGTGACTGGTCGTCTGGTTGTCCAGTGTTTGTATCTGCGGTAAAAGAGCGCTACATTTGTCTTACAGTTATTCAGACGTCACATCAGATTAAAGCGTTTTATGTTTTAAATAAGTTCAGAGCTCCTCATTTGTTCCTTCCTCACATGTTCAAGACAAAAACAAAAATGATGTAATGATGTTACTACAAATTTTTTTTTTAACTTTTACTAAAATAAGAAAAACTAGTCCTAAAGAGATTTTAATTAGACTGTTAAATGTTTAAGAAAAAAGTAGTGAAACAGTATTTGTGTCCAGATAGATTACTTAGTACAAGACTTTATTTTTATACACAGAGTTATCTTTAAAAACTTGCAAATTTAAGATTTTAGGAGAAATCATTGTGGCGTTATTTCTCGTCAATGATCATTCAGATACTGTTCTTCAAGATGGTGCTACTTGCCTCTGGGTAAGACCTTTCACTGGATAATGGATGTGTAGGTAGAAAAATACGGATGGTTTATGAATTATTTGTTTAGTTTTCGCTGTAGGTGGTTTTTAGAAGGCAATTTCTTGAAGTCACATAAAGTTTTTTTTTTAACCATGTACATTAAAATATAAAGGTTGTGCTGCAGAAACAGATCAGTTAAAAGCAAAAAATAGAGTAAGATTGTTAAAATCTATATTAGTTATTCTTAGTTTTATGAAATTAAGATAGTTACAACATACAGAAAAAAACATCTTGGTCAACATTAAACAACTTGACAGAAAAATCCTGCTCAGTCTTTACAGCCTGAAGCATGTGTTAAAAGACAAAAACGATCATTTTATTGTGACTTAAAGATAGATACTGAGCTAAAAGCTTGTGCAAGTGGGTATAAAAGAGTGGGATACTAAGTGAGGGTCAAAGGTCAGATACTAAAATACGACTGTGATGCAGGGGAGGTCAAACTTTATTTTTGTAGTTTTAGTTACAAGCCTGCCAGGTGTCCTTACATCCTTTTTTCTATATTGATTCAATTACTGTACATTTTATTTTGTGTGCTTGAGTTACTGATTATTCTCAGTTTTGAACATATTTGTGGTTATTTTAATTTTAATGTCTGTTTGTCTTATCTCTGAACGATTCAGATGCTGTAGAAACTTTTAAAACAAATTTGGAGCAAAGTTTTTCCGTGATGACAGTTTATTTGTGGAGCTCCAACCTAAAAATGCCCTAATAATTTCATTTTAAGCAATTTCCGAAAATTTAAGGTCTCGCTGTCTTATAAATTGTAATAAAAATGTCGATTTTGAGTAAAAATAACCTAAATCCCAGTGTTATTCCGATTCTGATCATGAAATTTATATTGTCCAGAAATGTTGCAGCTCATTGAATCTATTTATTTTATTGCTTTAAGTAGTTTGAACTCTTTTTTAATGTGAACATCTGAATTAAAGTTTCAGTTAAATCTTTGTAGAGTTATTTGAGTTTCACCTTCACCTCAAACAGATTCACCTCAAGTGTAATTAGATTACTCACAAATGTGCAGCTGATGCTACTAGTTGACACCGACTATAAGAATAAAAGCCTGTAGATTATTATGATTATCTACTGTGATGTTTCCTTCCTGTTACTTTTCTTACCGTGAGCAAACTCTCCTTCGTCCTCTGCGTCCACGGGGATTTTCTCATACTTTCCATGACCAGTGACGATGAATTTGTATTTTTTACCACCTGTGGCATTCTGAAAAAAAAACGAGACACAATGTTCAGATTATTCACTGAAATCTCCTCATAACCATTTGCTATTAGCCTAGTGAACTAGCCCGCCTCTAGTGGCAAAACATATTTTTTTCTGTTTCGGGATGTTGTTGGGTGGGTTTAGCACGATGACCACAGAGCAGTGCGACGTTCGAGATGGCAAAACAGGAAGAAAACCTTGAAAGGCTAGTAGGAACGACAATGGCGATGGCGAACCTGCGGCAGTCTTCTGAATCTGCGTTGACATCGATTTATGAAGAGCTGGACTTGGGCTTTTGTTTGAAAGCTGAGCAGAAACAAGCATTACTGTCTTTTATTTTAAAGAAAGATGTATTTGCTGTTTTGCCGACTGAATATAGCAAAAGTCTAATTTATCAGCTAGCTCCGCTTCTGTTTGTCAAAAATGTGTTTACAGTAGCCACGTTTACATGGACACAAATAATCGGAATAAAAGACCAATCAGATTGAAAATGCTTCATGTAAACACG
>JAQQZY010000024.1:21192160-21204116 GCA_030068375.1 Ostorhinchus rueppellii | reverse complement strand
CGTGCACATTCATTGTGTTTTTGAGTTTGTTGTAATTGACTTTAATTCATCAGTAAACTCATTTGGATTTTATCTCTCTCTGGTCTCGCTTCTGGGTTCATTTCGGTACCGTTACAATTCCATACACTTCAAATGTATGTATGTATGTATGTATTAAAAATAGACATCTTTGATTCCTTGATATTCCTCTTGCGCTGGGAAAGTATGAGGAACCAAAAACAACCTAAAAATGCAGTTCGTTATTATAAGTAAACACAGACAATATCAAATATAAATCAAAGTCATTGATAATGTTTGATTGTTTTAATTAGATGGAATTCCCTTTGATGCAGCTGCATAGGCTACATCTCAGAGAAAATATTAAACTTTTTATTCCTTCACATCATCTGACAGCTTTAATCACCTTTAGTAAATCATTTTTTCATCTTTGTATCTTTTGATGTTAATTTTATTTTTTATTTAACCCATAAAGACCCAGTGCTACTTCTGTGTCAGTTCTCAAATGTTTTTTTTTCTTAATTTATTACAATATTAACATAATATTATCCTCTGTATTTTGCATTTTTCCAGTGAAAATCAAGTATTTTCCTATATTTAATTGACTGATCATGCAGCTGTTCATAAAAGCTCAGATTAAAGTTAAATGTTATTGCATCAAAAACAGAGAAAACTGAAGACAAAGCCTTTTACAGTAAAATATATATTCAGTCGAACATAAACCCAGAGTGTCCATCCACTGTCATTGATCTAACTCCATGGCTTTTACTGGTGAATCACTGTTTTAGAAATGATAGTGTTTCTGCGGTAACTACAGAGCCTCTGCATGTCCAAATAGGTCATAAGTGATGATCATGAAAAGATGACAAACTGCATTTTACACTAATTATTTACATTTATTAATAGGATTAGTGGATCAACAGGAATTAAACTGTTTAAATCAGTAGATGCTTTTGGTTTTTAGTAGATGTTTGGGTCTTTCTGGGTTAAATAAAAGATCTGAACACTGGTTGGTTTTCCGTAGACACAAAGGCTTTATATAAAGGAAAAACAATAAAACATCATTCCCGTGATCACCAAAAAAAGCCAATGGCAACAACCAGTAACATAACAAACCACATAAAAGCTGTACCACCTGCTAACAAATCATCTAAGCCACATATTGTTGCCATCTTTCTGTCTCCCCTCGTCTAGGCTTTGGCTTTATTTTATGCCAAAGTTTCACCGGAACAAGAGTGAAAGACGGATTCACCATCAGAAAGAAAAGGTTAAAAGTATTAAACCTTCAGCTGCTCTTTTGTAAGCACACATGCTGTCATCGGCTGGATGACTCGGTTGAATGACACAGTAATAACATGGTTTCCTTTCAGCCTGAAAGCCTGCCAGGCTCCACGGGACAGACGAAAAGGAGGAGTGGATGGTGGGAAGACGTTTGTGAGATGAAGTCACTGTTGTGTTGAAACAAGTTAGGGCAGCAGAGATCATTGAATCACTCTGACAGAACAACAAAAAGACACCACTTCCCAGAAAAAAAAAAAAAAATCACACGAGTCACCAAGAAGCAGCCGGGGGCTTCGACGTGCAGAAAAACTGCTGCTAGACGAGTTTTATTACGACTTGGTGCCAACATCAGTGGTTTGGAAAGAAGAACAAACTGTATCACGTCACTCCATTGCTACATATCATTCCTCTTAAAAGGAGCAAGTGGATTTTTATACCCGTTACTATGTTGGTTCATTTGATGCAATTTATTTGAGCAGATCTAAACACAGACCGAGATAACCACACAAAGACTGTTCTGAAGGTCTGCAACCAGTTAAGATGGTACAACTTTCACTTGCACAGATGACAAAACTGTCGGTTTAACCTGAACCCCGCTGTGGATACTTCTTGTTATTTTCAGTTTGTAATGCGATCTTAGAATTAGTTTTTAATCTATGTATTTCTCTGTACTCTGAGGTTTGAGATGTGTGAATTAAAAACATTTTTCAAACTGGATGGTGTTGTAGTGAAATCATGAGCACTCAACCCAAGGTTTGACCTGATTCATCTTAAGTTTTAGGAGCTTATTTCTTGCCCTGTTCTTGTCCAAAAGTGATACATTTTGTTTAGCTTTGACTTTTTCTATGTGAAACAAAACACAACCAAGAGTAAACTGCTTTAAGTTCCCCAAGTCAATCAGACCAAAACAAACAGTGGTTTAAAATCTCTGTAAGAATGTGAGTGTGACTGTTGGTTTATCTTTTAGTATCTTCCCAAACACACAAATGAGACAGTTAAACCTGGCTAAACAACACAGGTGTAAAAACAGCTGCAGACAGTTTTCACCGTCTCATGGGTCCATGTTTGGACTGTATCTTATAAAACTTTAAATGTTGCCTCTGAATATCTCTGCAAATTATAAATACTCGTGTCAGTGTAATTTGGCATTGACGGACCCTCTACTTGTTTGTCTTTATTTATTAGGCAGAACCGGGTTGGAGATGGTGTTGGATGTATAACAGAAATTAGATTTATACAATAAAGTGCACTTTGGTTATGTTTAGGAAAAGATTGTGATGCCATGGATCATTTTTGTTCATATCAATGCAGATTTTTCTGTATTAAAGAATATCTTTGTATGTTTTCTTCACCTTTACCATGGAAAGTCCATGACAAGTGTCATCACAACCACCTGATATTGTAAACAAAAACCAAAAACTTTTAGATTGTATCTTAAAATGTTGAAAGGAAAATGATTTTGGTTCAGAAATGTTGAGGCTACACTGTTGTCCATAGAGTTACAATAATTTTGTTTCCAGACAGATTCCTCTTTTTATTCCTATTCATACGCATCACATACAATGATACCATACTGAGTCCCGGTTAAACTTTATGTATCAAGAATAAATCACATTGTCACAATCATTTCATGACAAGTGGTAAAAAATAAGTTTTTCCAACTTTATGGCTAACAGTGCACATGTATCCGTGTTACATCTCTAAGGTGTGCTAGCAGCTTTTTTCAGGACAGCAGAAGAACATGTGAGGACTTCTCAGCACACTAAGAAAAGCTTAACCCTAACAAACTTAGAAATGAGAATACATACATGATGAAGGAACAAAGTACCTTCTTATGACCACTCAGTGTAAATCCAAATAAACCAAAGTACATCTCAAGCATCTCCTTTGTGTATTTAAGATTAAAGAAAAATAAATTCTACATTGTTTAACTTTGCCTGTGACATTGCCAAAAATGCCAAGCAACAGCGAACAACAACAAATGTGAGGAGGTCAGTCAGTGGCCTCTGTGTTTTTATGTGAACAAAGAAGCTGGGAAAGTATTCAGCAGTGACAGTAAACGCACTGGTAGGTCAGGGAAATGTTTGAGTAGATATACATCAGTTTTCACATCACATCACTGTTGGGAGATAAAAAAAAAACCTCTCCTTCCCTCTCCGCAGTATGACCTCTGGAAACAGGAAACCCTGCTCTGTTTACCCTCTCTCATTCCTTCTAATGCAGACAACCTGCAGAGTTCAGCCCCCCGTCACTCATTAGCCAACCCCCCCCACCCCCTGAAAACATTCCTCAGTCTCTTATCTCCCTGTATCATAAACACTGAGGAAACCCACTCATGTGTGGGGGATTCAGGGGTCGGAGGTCACAGGAGGGAGTTTGTTTTGAAGCAGGTATGCCTCCTGAATGACATCAGCACTGTGGGATAAACCGAGCTGAGCCAGGTGGGGCTGGATGGGGAATGTCTGTCTCTCAGGCACAGATGATTAAAAGCAAACCTGCTGCAGGCCTGCAATGAGTAGCACCTCATCTGATAACGGCCTGTTTTGAATTCAACTGATACTTTTTGAGACATTGGCTGTGTCCGAAATCACTCACTCCTTCCCTACTCCCTATTCACTCCATAGGGAACACTATGTAGTGGACTATATAGTGAACTCATCAATCAAAATGGATAATAGTTTCGGACACTACTTCGCCGCACAGCTAATTACGTCATTACTGTCGCACAATTCAAACACACCATGTTGTTGTGCAATTTGACACAATTTCCTGCAATGCATTGTGGGATATAGTGGGCCGTCTAGTGACCATCGGTTGTCCACTACATTTCGCGGTGAATTGTGGACTATAAGTGCACTATATCGGGAACATCAATGCTCACTAAGCATTCGGACACAACTACAAAATGGCGTGCTCCCTATATAGTGCACTATATAGCGAGTAGGGAGTATTTCGGACACAGCCATTGTGTTTAGTTTCTGTGACAAACAGCAGAAACTGAGGATGATGATGCACAGGTCGTCTGGACTGGGGTAAATATGGCAATATCAGTCTGAAATCCAGCCAGTTGGGACCAGACAACATCTTGCCTTTTGGCAAAATAATAACAGATTACCATCTGAAGAACGACGATATGAAACAAAATTTAGTGTAACTTTCGAGTCTTACTGACAAACCACTTTTCAATAGTTGCTGCAACTTTCCAGAGGTAGTTAAATACAACTGTTTTCCAAGACACACTAATGCATCTTATATAAAACATATGTAAAGAATTAAAAACACTGTTATTGTTGATTGATACACATAGTAACAGGACCTCGTTAATGCACTGACATGCTATACATAGGGTTTTGATTACAAACATAGTTACACATGTTAAATAAATCTAAACGACAGCAACAATTATTATAGCATGTAGAGTCTGTAATTTTACATTTGCGTGCATCAGCCGCTCACGTCCACATCTTTCCCACTTGTACCAAGCATTTTGGATTTAATGCAGCATCACTGCTGCTCTAAACCAAACCGAGATTATATCATGCAGAGACTCTCAATACGCAGACCCATAACCAGCTCTGAGGGCAGTGAGGCTGTGACCTCAGTATTTTTTCCAGCTGTTTTAACTGAGCCATTTCTAATTAAGAACAGACTGAACGTTGTGTTGTCGCTTCTTTTTAACACACTACAAGGCCATTTCAGTGGGTCAGGCTATGATTTAAGGTCGTACACTCATGTGGAGGATCACAAATTTGTTAAACGTAGATGAGGAGACAGCACAGTCATAGAAGGAAACATCAGTTAAACATTAAGAATAATTGTTAAACAAAAAACAAAGGCATTTCAGCATTTGCTAACTGCAACAAAATTGAGATAAGAAGAAGCACTGTGAAGGCTATGTTTGCTTCATCACACAACACTTTCAAGATAATTACACATTCCATATCTGAAACCACCTTCTTTTGTTTACTTTAACCCAAGTGATATTGTTGTCCAGAACCATACAGGGTTCTTGACAAAAATCTCGAGTATGCAAAAGGAATCATAAAATTATAGGACATAATTGCCTGAATGTGGACTGTGAACATAAACATTAAAGTCTTACCAAACCAAACTGCAGATTAAGACACTAAAGCTGACATTTTTATCCATTAAAAATGCTCAAAACCATTCACAGATGACGTAATGTCACCAAAAGCTCACTGTCTCATAGTAAAAACCCTTTAAAATACTCCAAACACTAAAAGCAAAAAACAACCTGAACTGCCATTTAACAATACAACAAACAAACAAACTAGAACCAAGCATTTACAGCAACTTAAACTTTACAACAAAAGAACCCAGACAGCACCCAGACGGGGTCGACTCTTAATACAAACCAAACTCCCCAACAGCCTAAAAGAGTGAATCACAGACGGGATGATGGATGTCAAGCAGTTTTCGCAGAGATGTCGACGTATTGCAGTGTTTGTGCAGTGATGTCATCCCCTCAGACTGATGCCATCTGCTGAGTGGACTGAATCAGAGCAAGACGCTGTTTTCTGCTTCACCAACACACAGCAACGCTTCTGTTCTCACTGTGACTCAGAGGTTTACACTGACACCTCCAGACCCACTAAGCAAACACCCCCAGGTATCGGGGAACTGTGACAAATCCACACTCCGTCTTCTTAAGAAAAAGAATAAAACGTCACCAGTTGCACAAAGACAACTTACGAATTTACATTTATGATTCGTCTGATGAATCACCGACTGGAAATGTGTCAACTTGCGACATCTTTTGTGAGTAAATTCGAAGAGCCCGAAATCCACCTCAAAAGCATGTTCATATAATCTTTTTTTTTATAAAGAGAATTTATCTGAAAAGATGGAGGACAAATACAACTGAGGATAAAAAGAAAAGGACAAACAGGACCTTCATATAATAGTAATAATCAAGAATTAATTGTTATCTATTATTATTATTATTATTATTATTATTATTATTATTATTATTATTATTATTATTATTATTAATAATAATAATAAACAACAGAAAATGCACTAATGTGAGTCTGTACTTTGTAGACATTGAAAACAACATAAGGTCAAATGCAATTCGTTTGTTCATGGATTAGAAACCAGTGACTGCAAGATTACAACAGTCACTCTGTCATAACCGGCCTTTCTCCCTTTTTCCAGTGACGATGCAACCCCACTTACAGACGGTCTGGGTTTGACACCAGGTGGTAGGAAACAGATTTGACAGCCTTTAATCTAGCCCTTAAATGCTCATGATGTACAGTATGAGATTATCTCCCCAAACACAAAACACTGTGGAGTCAAAGTGGGAAAAAAAAACACAGGACACGCCAAAACCAGAAAACAAAAGACTGTCCCAGATGACCTTTCACCTCTGACACAAGACACTGGCACCATTTCCCTTCTCAGTGAAACAGAGAAGCCTCGGGGCGTCCGACTCTTCACCGCCTGCCTTAAAACTACCAGTTAGTGCCGACTCTGAGTCCAGTTTACAGTATTAGGAAAATAAAGTTTCACTTTCCTGCCTAATTTCACTCACGTTTCATCAATTAAATATGCTGTGACTGTTATTTCCAAGCAGAACAATAAAGATTATTGAGCAAACACATTTGAAATATTGTTCTTTTGTCATGATTAATTAAAATGAGTAGAAATAAGTCGGTTCAAGCCCTCTAAATCCCCCCAAAACCCAGCGTGACCCAAAACACTCCCAGTAATCCCACTGTTCCCATTCAGACAGACTAGAGTGATTATCACACAAAATATGAAAACACACACAGACAGTCCAGTTTCCCATCATGTGTATCTGTAGCTGTCAGTGAAATACCATTTCTGTATGTTGAAATACTACCCAGAGCTGCTTCTCTTTGGGTTTTTTTATCAGAAACAAACAGAAACACTGATCACATACCTCTGCAGGTTCTGCAAACCTTGTTTGCTGGAGTTTCTCCTCAGCAGAGCGTTGGACATGTTGGCCTCTTTTCTTCTTCTTCTTCTTCTTGTGTCTCCTTCTGTGTGAAACAAAAACAGATCACACCAGCTGCTGATAACTGCTTTCTCCTTTGTTGCTTTTCGTCTGGGCTTTCTCTCGTATTATCTCCTGACAGTGTGTGTGAGTGTGGTACTTCTAAAGACGCCTCACTCACTGACTCACTCTTTGTGTGTTTCTGTATCTCACACTCAGTTTTCTCCCCTGCAATGCTTGTTGGGAATGTCAGCGGAGCTCGGAGTGACTCCCTCTTTCTCTCTCTCTCTCTTTTGGAGGCAGGGTTTTAGTCATTACTCCTCAAACACACACCTCGCCCCCCTCCCTCTGTCCTACATGTGGTTTTCATTGAAGGGCTCAGAGCAGCGGGGCCCGACATCTCTCCTCCTCTCCCTCTTTTTTCTTTCTTCGCCTCCTTTTTCTGTTATGCCAGGTCATGTGGTCTTCCCTGAAGGGGAATGAAAGACGATACACCCCCCCACCCCACCCCAAAAGAAAAAAAATCTACTACTGCACTGTCTCCCTCCCCTTCCCGACGTTTCAATCTCTTTTCGATTGCCAAAGTAGCAGATTAGCAGAGAAAAACAAGGGGGAAACAAAGTGAAGGCAACTGTTTATGTCAGTAATAAAGACGACAGACGGTGGAACAAGTATGGGACTGTGGTGTCACTGGTACATACAGGGTCAAATATCCAGTGGACATTCATTTAAGTTCATCTTCACTCACACACTTTAACAGGCATTAACATAAGAGCTTCAAGTTTCATTTTTTAATCTAAATTTAAGAAATTTAATATTCTGGAGACATTCAGGATGTAGTTTACTATTTTTATCATTTATTCTTTGTGGAAAGCTGCTTGGAAACTGAAACTTCATGAGAGCAGTAATTAGGCTTTTTTTTTTTTTTAGGCTAGGTTATTGGGCTAATGGTTAGTTTCTGATAGAGCTAGCTATTTGCATATTCAGACTAGAAGAGATGTTATGACAGTTTTTAGCAATACTGTTGAGTTTTTTGTTTGTTTTTATATATAAAGTTCAAGTCATTTCAAAAACACTGAGAATTTTTGGAGTGTCTATTTGAAACGGGATTTTGTTAAAACCAGAGAAGTAGGTTCCCTTATGCTAAGCTAAGCTAATAGTTGTAGCTAGCTTCATAGACTGGTGGAAATTTAACGTGCCTCTTCTCAAAATTTCTCTTTCAAGTCTTAATATATTACCACTGTTACTCACCACAGCCCTTCAGGACTCATATATATACACACACACTCAGATATACAGGACACATGCAACACTGTAGTTTTATCCTTCTACCATCACTTGGAACATTAGGTTTAGCTAATTTCCTGCTGCTAGCATTGTGGCGAACAGAGCCAGAGAGTTGGTATTGAACTTATTCAGTGTTAAAGTTCACAGCCTTGTACCTTTGGCTTTTTCTGTTTTATCAAACATTTGTTCATCTTTTTAAGACTTTCATGTCAGTCTTCAGTGTTTTAAAGTTATCTGAAATATTATATTCCTCTTTTAACGGTCATAGCAATTAACATTTAAACTGTAAATATTTTATACCTCATCTACACTGATATGAATATTTTGCAAACGTTTTTTCCTCCTCAGTGTACGGGCCTCTCATCCACATATAGAGTTTCTTTTCCCCAAAATTAGATTTTTTTAAAAATGCTTTCCAAAGTGGAGATTTTTATCTGTGTTGAGAGGAAAAACAACAGCATCCCAACCCACTTTGCTCATTTTTATTGTGTCTGTGTGAAATGACGCTGCACCTGAAACATCAAATCCAGGTGTATAAATCAGAGTATGACCTGCAGTAAATCAAGGTCAGCGTGGACACCTTTAGGAGACAGACCAGACTGGTGTAAGTAAATAACTTAAGTTAAGAACTGAACTTGTTGCTGTTCACCCAACTGTATGCCAGATTTGTGTGTCCAGTATTATCCACAGTGTCCACAGTTTGACATCCAACACAAACAATGGTTTGTCCAAGCATTTCTACTGGTTTCTAGTCATTTGTTGTGTGAACCAAGATATTTTGTAAAACAAAGCTTCTGTTGAACTTGACAGTCTTTTATTTTAAAAACAGAGGAAGAAAATAACCGTTTAAAAATATCTGTGTTTGTGTCGACAGAAAATAACATTGAAAAGTTCTGAAAACATCAATTAAAACCAGGTTAAAAGAAAAACAAAAACCTACTTATTACAGTGTTCACTGGTTTATACTGTTATTGAGATAATTAAAAATATCTACACATGAATATAACAGTGTTGTAGATTGCCTTTTGTATAACATCACATTTCCTACATCTTAAAAAAATGTCTTTATTATAATATCACTTGTCATTGATATCATATTCGTTTTACTAATGTGAAAGCTAATGTTATATGTCACTAAATGTAACGTGACCATAATTTTCACACGTCACTTCCTCTTCAGCTTTATCTTATGACCATAGTGAATAAAACTAATCCCATGGGGTCTTTGTCTAAAGCATCAGAACATGAAAGGATATAGGGAAGCCACAACTACAACAACCACTAAGAAACAACTTTCTGAGTCAAACAAAGTGACAACGTGATGAAAGGGAGAATCACTGTTGTTTTCTCCAATGGATACATATGTAAATAAAAATAATGGAGGTATAAAGTTATTATGTGATGTTTTTTTATCATTGCAAAGTTCACTGTTTGTTGATTCGTGTATAAACAGATCTTTAGTGCAGCTACTGGCAATACAAACCATACAGAAAACAGAGGTGATTTGTAGTTTTATTGTGACAATGTTTTGTTTTGTTTTTTTTACTTAAAAACAGAGCTAAGCTACCAAAGTTGTAATGTAAACTATCGGCTAATGCTGTAACTTTCATGAATATTATAAACAGTCATGACTGACAGTCAAAATAACTGGGCGATTCCATAAAACAGATCTGTGTAAACAATGACTTTTACAGTTATACTTTATTCAGCGAGTGATACAGTCTGTGGATACATAGTGTTTATTCATTGGGGATTTTGGTAGTCCTAAGTGTGTTTTGGTTCCCCTGCTGTTGAGGCTCTTATTACAGTAAAAGACTAAATGTAAACTTTGTTTGTAATGTAGTCACGTAACACTTCATGTATCTCCATAAAATGATGATCGTTATTCCTTTCTCATCTCTATTACAGTGTTGCCACTGTTGTGCTGCAAGAACAGGTAGAATAATTAGCCTTGAACCATCCCATGATGCTCCAAGGAGTGAAATCTGAGCCATTATGGGGCCTGTGTGTAGACAGCTGTATCTATTAAAACAGAAGAGTATCTGTTCTGTCAGGCACACTGTAAAATAAAACGCAAATCTGTAAAAAGACAGAAAAACTACCAGCTATCTCCACTGTAATGATACACAGATAAGATAGACCTGCTTGTTTGTCATAAAACCGTCTCTTTCCCACAAACTGCGTTTTTGTCTTCACCCACCCCTCCCAAAACCCTCACACATATTAAACACTGCCGTTGCTACGGTAACACACTCCTCACAATTCACCCGGGTGTGTTGATAAGTCTTACTCGGTGGCACATCAGACAAAAGGGGGTATTCTGGGAAGTGGACGCACGCCGTGGACCCCCCTTTTCCCTTTCGCACACATGCCCATGCTCGTAAAACAGAACGACGGCGTTAGAACGGACCTGGTGACCTGAACACAACCTTGACACTGAGACGCTCTAAAACAAGAGGCTGAGCAGGTTTCTCCTCAAGGACATGAAAATGACCACACTCCCAAACTTACATCACATTTACATACAGTGCCTCTATTCAGTAAAACCTGATCTGTACAGACACGGGGAACAAAGCACACCTCCACTTCTGTCAGGTGGAAACATTATGTCTTCACCAGTGACACAAACAAAGCAACAAAATCATTACTGATCTTTGCAAACAGTTCTGGTCTTTTTATAATCCTAAAAAATTATATGTGCTAAATCTTACTTGAATGAGATGAATTGGACAACAAATGACAAGTCATGCACTTACAACAAATGCTGTTTAGTTGATATTTTCATTGTATATGATAAAGTGCCATTATGCATATATATTGGTTTATGTACATTTATACAATAGATTTCTATAAATGTTGCACTACAAAGAACCTGAGAAGCGAATATATTGTAATGTCTTCATTAGCAGAGTTGGGAAAGCTACCTTGGGTAGCTTGTAAAACTATCGGTAGTTCAGCATGGCAAACTACTGGTAGTAGTACATTACATTTACTACATTTCTACCCCTGGAGAAATGTAGTTTGGAAAACTATGGCTAGAAAAAGGAGTTGTAGCAACTACTTTTTATTTGCAGAATTAAATTGAGAACATGTACATGTGGTGTATATGAAACCAACTATGGCCATGTTTGAGGCAGCATGTTGCACTGGAGGGACAGTTATCCATGGTGGTGACAACCACTCAACATTAGTAATGATTGCACATCATTTAACCCTAACCCAGCATTAGAGTGCTGCCAGAGCAAGCCAATCAGAGGTGGTCCAGTCTGTCATGTCATGATCATGCATTCAAAGCAATTCAGGATTCATTCATTCATTCCTTTTCTATACTCGCTTTATCCTCACTAGGGTCACAGGGGTCACATGGAGCCTATCCCAGCTACTTAAGGGCAAAGGCGGGGTACACCC
>JAQQZY010000024.1:21116163-21131336 GCA_030068375.1 Ostorhinchus rueppellii | reverse complement strand
GAGCTTTACGTCTAATTACAAGAAAATGCAAATCTCGTCTCAATTTACTTATTCAGTGTGAAACCTGGGCCTGTTTAGTTGGATAAAAAGGTGATATTCTAGCAGGAATTGAAAAAAAAACACACATGAATCTTCCTCAACAGCTTTGAGTCTCTCTCTTTTTTCGGGGTAGGGGGTACCAGGGTTCCTCGGGTAACTCGTTAATCCCTGCATCACAAGTGAGAGGGCCTTTATCAACAGATAAGAGCATCGGGGGCGGTTCACTTTCACTTTTATTTTGCAAAGGGAAACTGGAAACTCTTGTTGTGGAGTGGATCATTGGCATGTGCAGTCGTATGTATTTCCATCACACTGCTGGTTTACAGAACCAACCAGGTGGAATTGGATAATTTCCCACGGCACACCTGATGGTTTCTTACTGTCAGTCAGTATGTGTGTACTGGTGGAACAGGGTATTTTATTTGGTCTTCGGTTTTGTCTTGTATCTGTAATATATGGAAAGACATGAAAAACCAAAACATAAACCAAGTTAAGAGTCGATTCACTGCTGTTACGTGAATAAAAACTGGGCAAAGCAGAGGATTTTACAGAAACGTCAGAAGCCGAAAACAGGGAAGAACATAAGGTGCCTGCACTTGAAAACCCTCGGCCTTCAGTACGTGTCTGAGCTGCTGCAGCCTTATGCACCAGGTCAGCTGACCAAGTTCAGGGGTGGGCGTGCCTTTGCTGCAGCAGCTCCTAAACTGTGGAACCACCTGCCTCCATATCAGACAAACATCCTCTGTCTGTTTTAAATCCCTTCTGAAAACCCACTTTTTCTCCTTGGCTTTTGAAACCATGTGAGATGTTTTGAAAGTATTGTTCTTATTCAGTTGTTTTATTTGGTATTAATCGTATTCTTCTTATTTTTAAGTTGTTGTTTTTAATTGTACAGATTTTATGTTTTTAATCTATTCTTGTGTTTCATTCTGTTATTTTTTATTTATTTATTTTCCTGTACAGCACTTCAATCCACTGTGGTTGTTTTAAAGTGCTTCACAAATAAAGTTGGATTGTTTTATATTTTAGTGTTTGAATATTTAATTGGATCCTGTTTTGGTTCTTCATTTATACTGACATATATGATATTTTATTCCATTTTTTTTCCTTTTTACATTGATCTGACAGCATCATGTTGTGTAATCTCTGCCCTCTACTTTTCTCTTTTACAAAAACGGAAATTCAATTAAAATAATATAAATACGATCCGCCAAACAAGAAATACGAGAGAAGAAAACATGACTAGAATACCACAAATGACAGCCCAAAAACTACCCCAGCAGCAGATCCACTCCACAGAAGCTGCCTGTGACAGAGTGACTGCACCAGAGCAAAGCAACGACACTGAGCTGTCCCAGTGATGAACGCCTCCATGCAACTGCAACCCCTGCAAGGACCGGGGGCCAACAAAGAGGATCCCAAGGCCAACCAGCAGACAACACACAGAAGGGGATCCAGCCCACCCCCCGAGAGGTCACAGTGCATCTGCCCTGAAGATGGCCGAGGAAGGCCCCTCGCCGGAGGCCCTGCAGCAGCCAAGCACAGGCCCCAGGGGGCCAGGGGTGTCAGCCACTTAACCCCCATCGGGCACCGACCGCCTGCGGCCAAGCACGGCACAGGCCCCTGAGCCCCACACCCCCCAGGCAGGGGTCCTACCCAGCACACCAGGAAACCAGACCGCTCCAGACAGCCACCCACCATGGGCCAGTATGGACCCTGAAGCCCCAGCTGAGCACCATGGGGACACAGAGGCCCAACCTCCCATTCCTTCCAGCTCCCACCCTGAAGCCCTATACCCCCTCCAGTCCCCCTCCCACGTTATTATTATTATTATTATTATTATTATTATTATTATTATTGCTGTTGTGTAACCAATTGTCCTCATGTAGGACATATGAAGTTCTGAAGTAAAGTAGAAGTAGTTCATGAAATAGTTCATTTCCAAGTTTAATTAAATTTTTTCTGAGGTGTGATATCAGTGAATTAATGAGCTGTAGTTCTGACATATTGTATGCTGTTATTATATCAACCTGTAAAAACCCACTATCAGTCTGTGGACAAAGGGGATCTGGAACCCACTACTGATTTTGTTTTTTGTTTTTTCTGGATGGAAAATGTTAAGGGACCATGCAAAGACTCACAACCAGGAGATTCATATTTCATAAATATAAAAAATATGCTCCATATGTTACTGTATTCAATATAAAATAAGTCAAATTGCTGATGGTAAAAACCTGTCAGGATGGAAACACGGGCTTATGATGCATATTAAATAAATGCAACCACGGTGGTAAAACTGGACAACCGTTTTTACACAGTTATTTAGACTTTATGTTGGACAAACACTGATGGACATGAGTTTTAAATGTCAGTTGTAGTGTTTATAACATGTTCACATCAACAGAGAAATCCTCAGCAGACTGTAGCATAAATAATATATTATTGCATCCATTAATGTTAATCTGAAATACAGAATGAGCCGTCACTCTAAATACGAGTGTAAAGATGTAGTGTACCTGAACTGGGATGAACTCCATAGTTAATTCAGTCTATGCTCGGATTCACATGCTGCACCTAAAAACAGAAGAGAAATTAGAGAGTAAAAATAGCAACAAAAAAACAAAAAAAACCTAAAAGAACTTACAATTATGTTATTAGTCATATATATATATATATAAACACAACAATACACAAGTAAAAAATAAAAATCTAATAAAAACTGTAAAGAAATGAGTCATGAATACACCACGTGACACTGAAACATTAAACTGAAATATCTCACCTTCAGTGCCGTTTTCTGATCAATTTTTGCCACAAAAATCTTCTAATGGGTTATCATTTAGAAAAAAAAAATCCTATAAAAGTCATACAAATGTTTTACATAAGGGATCAGGATTCATTATGAAGGTTAGACAAGACTGAAGAGAAAATAAAATTTAAAAAAATCTGAAGAGAATATGAAAGGTAAATAGGTATTTTTACCTCTTTTACTCCAGTCTTTGTCTCATAATCTTTATCATCTTTAAGATAATTTGTAAGAAATCCACTCACAGCTTCATAATTTTACACCTGCTGAGTCTTAACATTGTGTCTGAAATGTTGACAGGTTTCAGAGTTAAACATGGAGCAGTGGATGAGGTACAGGAAGTCCTCTGCTGACTCCTAGTGGTCAATGATCAGCTCTCACACTGAACACAAACTGATCTGAAGTCAGCTCTAAAGCCATGAAGGAACAAACTTAACACAGCTGTTCTAGAGAGTAGAATGTTGAACAGGTAATCATCAGAAAATGATTAAACTAATAAAACAATATTAAGACTTAGGCCTCAGTACTCATCTACAAACACTAATAAAACAATGCAAAAACTTTCCATTAATAAAAATAAGAGCTAAAATGTGGTTAAAAGTTAAAAGAAAGTAAGAAATATATGCATATAATTAAACTTTTTTTAACAAAATATAGAGGAATATTAAACAGATATATGTTTATTAAATATTCTAAAGACTGGGATACTACTTTTGCTAGAGTTTTTGTCCATTATGTATGGACATTATCAATCAAAAATAAAATAATTAATATTTTGATTATAAAATACACACAAGGAAAACATTTGATGGGTCTTACTTTACAAAGGTGAGAATTTGCTATTTTTTTGCTGCTAAATTATGATAAACAATAGATTTTAGAACTTTTGGGCAGACATAATAAGAAATGTATTGTCCTTTGAGGCTAAAAAGATCTCTGTAACATTAAAATATGACTTTTTACTGTTTTTCTGTGTTTTATACAACAAATTAGTTTATAGTAAAACTGGTGATTGCTTTCTTTGAGTTGTCTAGTTGTAGTTTTTCAAGTTTTATTGACGAAAGCATAGTTTTTTTTCTTTTAAATTTACAAAATATCTCAATACTGTATTCACTTCTCACATCTTCCTGATCTGTGATATAGATGTGGATATTGTGTCTCATCTCTCACTGACATGCACAGCGCTACAAAGTGCACAACACAATGTTAAAGCTGGAGATCACCTCCAAAAGGAACTCAATTTATCATGAAGTTTACAGAAATTTAACATTTATCCATCTAACACCTCAGGTTTAATTGATTTCATTCGGATAGTTCTCTAAAGCTGCAAAAAGGCTCATGATGGTGATTCCTTTTGCTTTAACGTAAACACAGAAAAAGAGCTGAACATCTACAGTGAGCTACATTACAGTGTGTCATGCGCTTTTGCGACAGTGTTGTGCGTCACTGAGTCAAAGACAAAATATCTCATGACAGCAAAGGTAGGGAAGAGAAAACATTTATTACAAAAACACTAAGAGCAGGAAGTTGTCAAAAGTGAACATCAGCAAAGAAAGGAACAGGAAGTAACGCTGCACAATAAAACCCTGATATTTCAGAGAAACTATATAATTTAGGAGCAGTTTTCAAGCTAAAGAAATATACACTAACAAAGGGTGCTGAAATTTACAGATTTAATGAAACAAAAGATTTGAAGTCAATGAAAAATCCCATAAATTCCATAAAAAGTGCTAACAGCCCAGAGCGACTACAGAGCGGAGAAATGAATTTAGGCAGCCTCAAACATCTTCTTCCTGTCCGCCTTGTCCTCAATGTTCTTACGCCAGTCACCGACTGAATCTGGCTGTGGGACAAACACAGACAGTTAATAGGTTGTTTTTGGATTGAACTGCTCCTTTTACTCCTCCTAATGACCTTTGACTCACCTCCTCTTTCACCTCCTTCTTGACCTGCTTCAGGTTGGCCCTCAGATCCAAGTTGACTGTATGTTTAGTGCCCAGCAGAGCTTTCAGCATAGCATCAGCGGACATACGCACTTTCTTCAGAGCAGGCTTCTTCACTCCAGCCAAGTCGACCACCTTCAGCTTGAGGTCATCGATCTAAGAGCGACCAAGCAGTTTACAGGTGAAATCCTTCCACAGACAGTGTGTGGTCTGCTGTAGAGGCGTTCTGAACGTTTAATGGAGTCCACTGTTAGCTTGGGTTGTGGTTAATATACGGCAGGAATCCAAGTATTTTACTGCTATTGGGTCAAAACACAGTAATGTCCCGTCAGAGAGCAAACTTTAATAGAGTAACATTCCTACATTTATTTCAATATAAAGTAGCTTCCTGTTTTGGATAATCCCTTTGGTTCATCTAAAGCAAAAAATGGATTTAAAAGTAAAAATATGGGTCATTCAGCAACACTAATCTGTTAAATTGTCTGTAAAATGTCCCGTCTGAGATGTTTCGAATACCGTGCTTTGACCCTATTACAGACATTAGGTCACAGTAACAGTGGAAACCACCTACAGAGATCACATGTGTCTGAGTCATATAAGCGGAAAATAAACACACCTTTAACCCTTTAACATCAAATTTTCCAGTGACACTACAAGATTGTTATTAATGAGGAAGGAGGAAGAACTGTGACCATTTTGAAAAGAAAGTACCATTTCACTAGACATGTTTGTGCTATGTTTTTGTTTGTTCAAAAATAATAATATTTAAGCACTGAGACCCGATGTATCAAATATGATACAAAATGGAAACTCAAAATTTGGTTGTTCAGTAGGACCAAAAAAGGCTCCAGTTTCAAAGGACTTGAATTTTCTATCAATGATTTAATGGTTCAGACTTTACAGGGTTCATTTGTCTAATGCTGTATTCAGTCAAAACAAACTGTTTACAGTGTAGGATTTTATAGAAAGTCACGATAAAGATGGAGACACAAATGTAGACAGGGTGGCTCAAATACACACAAACACATCTATGTAAGCCAAAGCTGATGTCGTCCTCACAATTTGTAATTGGAAAATTGCAGTTTTGTTTATTGCACCCAGTGTGAAATGTTTGTTTGTTAATAATTCAATTCCGTCATTTCTTCTTCTTTTCCTTCTTCTTCTTATTACATAATACTTATTTTTACTGTTTTCATAGTTAATATTATTACTATTTTATGTCTTTTTCTCTTGAAATTTTTCTAGTATATGTACAGTATACATTCAGTGTTTTTCTGCTACTGGAACCTTAATTTCCTGAGGCCTCTGCTAAAAGGATCAAAACGTTCTATGTAACCTAATCTAATCTAATCTAATCTAATCTAATCTAATCTAACTGAATCTAACCTAATTTAACCCAACCTAATCTAATATAATCTGATCTAATATAATTCAATCTAATCTAATCTTACCTAGTCTAATCTAATCTAATCTAATCTCAGTAATCAGGTGTGGTGAAGTTATTGGTATGAGTAGTGTTTCATTGTTCAGAGAAACAGAGAAACTATTTCATGTTTTTACAGCTGCACTAATCTAACATCAAGAACTGTAAACACGGGGGAACAAACAGAATGCCTCAGTATGAAGGAACAGTCATAAGGGTTTATCTGTCATGGTCACATTAGGAACACACGTGGGCATCAGTTTTTGTATGATACTCAGTTACTGAGGTTTGTTTACTTTTACCTTTACGTAGCAGGAGTTTTAGAGGATATTTCAATGCCTGACAGAAATTATTTTAACTGTGAGAAATTCTTGGTATCTCAGAGTGTGCATCTAAATCTGTCTGTAATTACAGTTAAAAGGTCATGACATGAACACAACTTTAGCCTGTTTGTTGCCTGATTATTCACAGGTACTTTACCCATGCGTATGTGTGTGGGTCGACAGGTTTGTATGAGCGCGTTTATGGATGAGCACAATCTTATGTTGTATAGCATGTGATTAAGCACTAACAGTCTGAGGACTGGAATCAGGGGGTAGGACTGGATAAGCAGTGGCTTTTTCCTTCTCCCTTTCAGGCAAAACAGTTGTTCCTTTTTCTATTATTCTATATTTTACTTTTGTCTTTTTAAAATTTTTCTCCAAGGTTTTTATTATTCTTGTGCCTTAAATAAACTAAACTAAACTAAACTAAATGAAAAAAAAAAACTAAACTAAACTGAACTAAACTAAACTAAACTAAACTAAACTAAATTAAATTAAATTAAACATTTGCATTGTGTAATTTTTCACTGAGAACATGATTTAACAGAACCGGCATCATAAAGAAAATTACAAATTTTATGTTACTTTTAGTTCAATGACAAGGAAAGCATTAAGAAGATTTAAAACTAATATGTATCATCACTTAACTGAATGGAGAGTCAAAGTAAAGTAAGTACAAGCAACTTTTAACTTTACCTAAACTCTACATTTTTAAATTGACATATTTGAAAAAAACTCAACTTATGCCTTTTTAGCAACAATTATGGAAAATGACACTGTTAAATCAGTGACTACTGACTGGTGAAACACTCAAAGAATAACAGAATGACCTTTACCTCTTTGTCGGCCTTCTGAACTTTGGCTTCGATGTCGTACCTCTCCTCATCAATTTGGTCAATGAGGGCGTGCAACTTTTTGCAGGTTTCCTGAGCACGAAAAGACAAAGTCAGCTGCTTCTTATACTTAAAACAGTGGATAATCATGATGAGCAACAGGTAACCACGGAAAAATATTGACAGGGGGCAAAATATGTTTTTAACCCTTAAAGACCCGAACGTTATTCTTTTCTTTGAGCTTTTATGAATCTCTACAGGATTAATAAATTAAATGTTACAAAATACCTGATTTTCACTGAAAGAAAAACCCAATATACAGAAGACAACATAACAATAAACGGTGATAAAGCACTTAAAGGACGGTTAAATATAGAGAAACATTCATTTTGGAAGTGACACATATGTCCCAGTGGGTCCTTATGAGTTAAAACCATGTGCAGAACTTTCAACATTAAAATAAAGCAAAATATCGGTATATAATAAGACAAATAAGAACTTCTTTAATATCACAATTTTAGCTGCAGATTTTAGGATTTTTGATGCCCTCTAAACATTTTGAGCTTATGTTAGAGGACTTCACATTAGTAGCAGTGTAAAGAAGTAAACAGCCAAGTAAACGGACCTATAAAGAAGGCTTTACTCTGCATCAGATAACTGTGAAATGTACAAATCCTCTCACCATGAGGGCATTCTGGTCACCACCCAGGTTGGGGGCGGGGCATTTCTCAGCCATGTAGGCCTGTTTGGCAGCTACGAGATCTTTCTTCTCCTGCTCAAGCCAGTTCGCGGCAATTGACAGCATCAAACTCTGTTGAACAAAGAGAGAAGAATTAACAAAAGTGTCTTTTTCTGTTAAAATAAATAAATAAATAACACTGGAGGTGACAAGAATATCATATATAATAGTGTAGCCATTAAACAATAAACGTTAAAACAAATATTTCACAACTAGATAAAAGTGTGAGCAGGTTTTTGGAAAACTTAAATGCATAATGTGTGATATTTATTGACATCTAGCACTGAAACTGCAAACTGCAACCAATTGAACACCCATTCTCCAAAGTAAAATAGTAGGTAATAGTAATGCATCTTAAAGGGCCCATATTTATCTAAACCCACCTTTCTTAGTCTTCGGTTCATTTATTTGTATATTTGGATCTTAATAGTTCATAAAGTTTGAATTTGAACCCTCCAGGTGCTGCAAAGCTACCTTTATATTCATTTTGGCAAACATCGAGTGAATTTCCAGAACCAGTTTTAATTCCTGCTCAACTAGTTACGTCATGACATTGATACATTTACGGTCAAGATTTCTAACAAACATTTCTCTGAGTACGACATAATTATTTATCAGCAGCAGTGGTTGGACTCCATGCTGAAAATATGTCCAAACTTTGAGCCGATTTCCTAAAAAATTCAGTTGTTGGTTGTATTAACGAACTCCAGTGGCTGAACGAGACAGAGCAGCACAGCCAACAACCTGAAGGGGGCGGGGCCTGAAGTGGCTCATGTGTATTTAAAGGGCCAGCGCTCAAAACAACCTTTCTAGTGTCATTACTCAGAAAGAGGTTTGAAGATGGACCTGTGGAGTTGAATTCATGAAGAATTCAGACCCAAGCAGAGCATTTACAGTTTCTGTAGACCACAGGGAAATGTTTGAAAATTGGAAAATTCCATTGAAAAGAGCCAAATATCACTCCTTTAAAACTAGATACCATCTTCTATAAACTTTAAAAAAAAAAAAAAAGGAGGTGGCAACATGACTTTTTGGAGGTGACAAGCTTCCTTTAGATTCTAATAGTTCATTCGAAAGGTGACAAACATAGTGATTCTTCTAATCAGGTGAACAGACGCTGATTTAAACATAATTACATTACATTATATTATATATACACACACTTTATATGGATGGATATATCTCTGGAATTAGATCCCTCTAAATATTACACACCTATACATCTCTAAATGTTTAGTCTAATTTCTTGAAGTTTCCTCTCTTCATCCTACATCTCACCCTATTCAGTGTTGAGTGTATTCCACCAGGAGATGGCGCCTTGGAGCTTAAACTGTCCCAGGTGACAGAATGGACCACACACCCAACGGAACACATAAATCACAGTTGTATGTTTTGGTAAATATAGATCTGTGTGATATTGAGCCTTAGTTTGCCTGTACATGTATGCAATGTATACAGTGTGTGTAAATACTGTGTACACAGTGCATACAACAGGATCTACCTTATACACATCACAGTGTTACACATGCAGAACAGTAAATAGCTTTTTTTACTATGGACTGTATCTATTGTAAGCCTGTCTGAGGTAATTATTACAGTAAGTGACACCACAGAGACATGACAGAAGAGAAGCTGACGTACCTTTAGATGATGCCTGCGGCTTGAAGTCATCTTTTTCCTGTCCGCAGCATAAAAAATATTATTATAATCACAGTGGCGTTTAGTTTAAATGTTGAATTTCTTAATATCATTTCAAAGATGTTAATCAACTCTCAAGCTCAGTATAGTTTCTTTCTATTTTCCTGTATAATTCCAATGTTTTTTTGGAAATACCAGTGAGATCCAGCCGTCTATTATCCATATTAATGTCTACATTTCATATTTCATCCTTCTTGGTAGTGCTTCTAAGTTCATCAGGACTGGTTTAACTTTTTTTTGGGAACACCCTATGACTGCTACGGGAACTTGAATGGACCAGAAGAGCTAAACCAGTCCAGTTGAACCGAGAAGAGCTACCATGAAAAATGATGACCTGGCAAATGAGAACCTACACAGACTTCACATTTCATCATTGTTGAAGATACTAAAAGAAAACGATTAGTGTCACTGTTTATATAAGACCCAAATCAATTCAAACTTTATTATTTGAACATTTATTATGATTATACTTTAATTTTTTCACCAAGGACCAATTAATTATGAAAACTTTTAGACATTTTTTTTGCAATGAACGATAAGTCTCCTTTTCTCCTTTGAACTGACTTTGTGGGGTTTTTTTTTACTATTGTGTTTATAGTGTTTTTTTTTTCTTATTTAAGTTTGTGGATACTGCTGAGGCCTGTAAATTTCCTTCTGGGATGAATAAAGTATCTATCTTTCTATCTAAATCACTCATCAAACGACACATATATGGACATTGTTTATTTGATACTTTAAACATAACTATTACACTTTTTATTTAAGTGGAGTTTGTCTGTAAACTGGACACATTTTGACTTCATTACAGAGCATTTTAAAGAAGTAATTAAAAAGCAACACTTACTCAGACATGTTGGCGGTTTCTTTTCTTCACAACCTGTTTGAAAAGAAAAACCAAACAGAAAGAAAACTCATTGAGAAACTAGACGATGCAATCATCTGCTCTCTGCTTAAATATCAGAGTCATGCAGACCCGCCTTTGTATGAAATGTGATCTAATAAAACAGTTGATGGACTGGGCTGAGTGATGACAGAGCTAAGTTTGGATTCACCGAGGGTCAAATGTTACCGCTGACGCCTGCGCTAAGCTCCTTTACAGGTGTTCAAAACTAAATATCCTCTGGGAGTTAACACTTCAATTCCTTTCATAGATAAGAGGGATCCCTGCTGCAGAATGTGCTGCGACAGCGAGTTATCTGCCAACACCAGACGGTCAGGACGCAAACTCTCACTGCAAGGCTGCAAAAACAAATGTGCCCCAACGACTCACTCAGTCTCAGACTTAAATTTCAAGAGTTATTTTTTCGAGAATTCACAGTTTAAGTTTAACTTCTTATTCAAAAGTCTAAAAAAAGTCATGATCTGCACAGATTTAAACACACAAGCAGAATTAAAAACAGCACGGGATTATTCTAAAGGGTGTTTGTAAGGTAAAAACATACAGTAATGTGTATTTTTCAGGTAAAAAAAAATAAATTTCTCCTTATCACCAGAGTCAAGTAGAAAGCTTTTCACCTCTCAAAATTAACTGAATACTAGAATTGATAGCACACATCAAAATAAACAACTCATCTCTTCCTTTATTGTCCAAACAAGGCTTCAATAATGTCAAATCCAACTGCATAGAACTGTTTTTAAGCGTGACCATAAAAAAAAAAAAAAAAAAAAAAAACATTAATGTCCATTCATAATCTTTGAAAAGTGAGTGAAACAATATCAAGCAGTACAAACTATGCTTAGTGGGACACCAAATTACACACTAAACATATATTTACACTCATAAATCAATAAAAACAGGTCATCTCTTCTAAATAAATAACAAAAACCAAAAAAAAAACAAAATGGCAAATCAGGACACATATAAGACCAAACACAGTGCTGTTACGGCATTAACTAGCCATATCCCGTTAGAATATGACCTTCTTATTTCTAGGGTCGAAACACTTCAAATTGTTTTAGTTTAATGTTTTAGTTGATGAATCTTCAGCCGATGGAAAACAGAACATCACATGATCTCAGCTCATTAAAAGCTGTCTCTTTCATCCTGGATCACATCTCCTTTGACTTATTAACAATCTCCAGGGGTCAGGGCTTTCATCGCTTTAGCACTTTACCAACAAGTCTCCCCAAAAAAACGTCAATTGACACGTATCCTTTTACCAGCACTGGTCTGGCATGCAGAGAGGAAGAGGAGGCGGAAGGAAGGCAGGAAAACTGGGCTCACCTACGGCGAAACAGACAGACGAGGAGGAGGGCTGCAGTGGCCAGTAGCAGTGCGAGGAAATCTCTGCGGGGTGAATATATACGAGAGCTCTGACATGGATATGGAGGTCCTCTTTATGGAAATGCAGGATCCTCAGGCCAATCGGCCAGCAAGCTCCTGAAATATCATCATCCCCTGCCAACTTCACCAAGTAAATCAAGAGGCATCGAGGAGGAGCCTGATATCATTTTAGGACTCCACTTGCTGACATCAGGACGCTATAAAAGGAGGAAAAAGGATGATGATCAACAGTATAAAACCACCAGAGCGGAAAACGTCAAGGGAGATCAAGATCTGACTCAAGAAAGTCCGGAGAGTTTATTTATTTCTGCATTTTAAGGACGTTTAAGGCGGTCAAATCACCCAAAAGGCACCCAGAAATGACAGCGGACAGTTTAAGTGCAATAAATATTGATTTGAAATGGTTGAAGAAAAGAACAGTAACCATAGAAAAGCATATTCAAAGACTCTCTGTAACCACGTATAGACTGGATTTGAAAACAAAGAGATTATGTAATGTTCAGAGAAAACACCACAGATAGTAAGTACACTGAATATGAAATCCAACACCTTATCCCAAGTGGCTTTTGTTGTATGTGACTTTTTTTCTGTCAACCATCCAAAAGCAAATATTAAAGAGAATACTCGACGTGAACTGGAGGTGTCAACAAAATAAACCTTCTCAACTGACCGAACCTCCTTCATGTGTCTTCGAGGCTTATTCTAAAAGTCTAAAAGTACTGACATGGGAAACACAAACACTCCCTCCACCTATTTGTGACAGTTGTCTCTCCAAGGTCTCGTCCTTAAAAGCTGGCGAGACGTCAAACCCCAATCTCTGTCTGTTGTCGCCTTCCATGAAAGATTTCAGCCGTGGAATTTCAGCTAAGCTCGAGGAAATTAGCAGCAGAGTCCGCTCTTCCACAGCTGCCTGACACCTCGCTAAAAGGTTAAAAGTTGGCCCGCAAGCCGACGGGGCTACACGTTTTCGAGATGGGAGGCGAGGAAGACTTGAAGTTCTTTCCTAAATACTTCAGTCCAGTTCAGATCTTTAATGTCCAGTGAAAACATGGCAAATTAACCTGTTAAAGTATTCTAAGCTTCAAATCAAATGCACAATTGATGAAAAATGACTGCTGCATTGTGAAGAGATTAACAGAAAATCCTGTTTTGTTTTTTTTTAATAGATGTTTGTCCTTTAACCCCTTAATGCCTGAATCAATTTCCAATTGTGGGGAAAAAAATTCTGACTTGCATTTTTTCTTTCAAGTAGATAGAATTTTGGTTGCATTTTGGAGCGGGAGGAGGGGGTTTGGTGCAAATTTGCATCAATAGGCATCAGGGGGTTAAAACGAACAGCATCCAACTGAAGTACATACCAACTGACAAATCTAGAAGTTTAATTTTAGCAAGAATTTTTACCTGAATTTGAGTGATGGCCCAACCATTATCATCCAGCTGTGAATGTACAATCCAGGAACCAGCTGGCTTCTACCCCTCTAACACACACGTTTTTAACTCCGATTTTTTTTTTTGATAAGTTAACCAAACAAAACCAAAACAAAAATCAAAACACAACTGCTAAATTTAAAAACTAGCCAAAATTTTTTCTCGTTTTTGCAAATATCAAAACCAAAAGTGCGTTGAACCTGCTGCATCCAGAGTCCGACGAGATCACAAACAAGTTCAAAAGAGAGAAACCTGCAATGAAACTTTGATATCACTTCTAACCATTGCTCCAAATAAAGTGCTTAACAAGCTCACATTTCTGTTGCCTATAAATACCGCATAATCACAGCCCGGCCTGGTTAGCGTTTCATCTTGGATTGCTGCTGTGGGCTGTGGATTAGCCATCAGAAAGCCTTCTAGACTATTCTCTGGCTGCTGGAGCCCCTCTCATATTAATACTTGTGCTATAAAAATAGGTTTAAGGTAGCCAAACTTTCCATGTGTAACACAACATTTTAGGATTTATTCCAGGTTGCTGGCTCCAACAGCAGTGGTTGCACAATTCTAATTTTAGTAGCATTTAATGGCTTTCAATGGTATCACACAGTCAGTAGTTGATCTAGTACCAGGGTTCAACTCAGGTATGAAAACACAGATATGTGAGTCCGTATGAGTGTAAAGGATAGAGTGAAACCTCTGAAATGAAAGTGTGA
Source organism: Ostorhinchus rueppellii (assembly GCA_030068375.1). Taxonomy (NCBI): domain Eukaryota; kingdom Metazoa; phylum Chordata; class Actinopteri; order Kurtiformes; family Apogonidae; genus Ostorhinchus; species Ostorhinchus rueppellii. Next base: position 21,117,107 of record JAQQZY010000024.1, on the reverse strand, counting down.
ATAACAATAAAAACAATGCAATTTAGCAGAAAAACACACCAGAACTGAACTGAATGTCATTTACTAGTTAATAATTATCTGTTCATAGTTTTAGTTATTCTTCTCATTCAAAGAAATAAGCTTCTGCTCATCAAAACATCTATCATATGATTATTTATTATTTCTGAGCAGTCCAGCTCCCTAGATGTACTCCGTTAGAATAAACCAGACTATTTCAGGCAGAATTCATCTTCTTTTTTGCTAACTCTGTGTTACTGTTTCCAAAATCTTCCTCATTACATGAAAACAACCTGTTGACCATGGACTGAAAATGGCAGGTTTTATGGTGTTTTTGTTTGATTTAGTCATTTTAACACCACAAAAGAACATTCTCCACACAATCCAGTCACTGCCGCTGCCTCATCCTGCACATGAAGATATAAGTGAAGAAGAACAAAGGTGCCAAACAACACCGTTTTTTTCCTCGACTGAGGTAAACGTATCTGAAGCGCTAATGAAGTGTGGATATCTGGCTACATGTGAAAAATCTCACATCGTAAACTGAATATCTCCTTGGGATATTCTTTGAAAGCATCTTGAGAGACTAATATGAACATTTTTTCACAAGTAATAAAAAACCAAAAAAAAAAAAAAAAAGAATAATCAAGTTAAATAAAGAGCAAATTCAGTGTTTTAGATACAGTCGTGGAAAAATGATTAAACCACCCCTGTTTTATTCAATTTCTTGTTCATTTTAATGCCTGGTACAACTAAAGGTACATTTGTTTGGACACATATAATGGTAACAACAAAAATAGCTCATAGTAGTTTCATTTCAGAGCTGATATCTATCCATTTTCCATGTTTTCTTGATAAAAACTAAAATCCCTTCAGTTCTTCCATCAGTATCTATGGCATTGTACTGATAAAAACAGTGCTTTTAGACATTCCATGTTTTCTTTTCT
>JAQQZY010000024.1:21061971-21107771 GCA_030068375.1 Ostorhinchus rueppellii | reverse complement strand
CAGCCCTGCGATGAACTGGTGACTTGTCCAGGGTGTACCCCGCCTTCACCCTTAAGTAGCTGGGATAGGCTCCATGCATGATCTATAACAGGGGTGTCAAACTCATTTCAGTTCAGGGGCCATATTCCCCCTAACATGATGTCAAGTGGGCCGGACTAGTAAAATAATAACAGTGAGAAAAAGGAAAATTATATCATGGTAATGCTTACATCTACAAAGGTTCCTTAAAAATCTGAACAATATGAACCAGAAATCTATTAAGTGAAATTTTAACAATATTCTGCCTCCACTTATCATTTACACATGTGCATTACAACTATTATAAATACACAAAACATTTAGTAATAGGCAGAATATTGGCAAAATTGCTTATAATCCTCTTAAGACATTTCAGGTTAGGTTATTTGTTTTTTGTTAAAGGATACTTTGTTAATATAAACATTTTCATGGAATTTTACTTTTTTACAATAAAGCAAAGAGAAAATTTGAAGTTGTCATTATTCATAGGTTATTATAATAGTATTCAACTGGTCTGACGCACTTTAGATCGTACTGGTCTGTTTGTGGAACCTGAATTAAAAGGATTTGGACACCACTGATTGTTCATGTCTTCAGTGTAATTTTTGCATTTCACAAATTCACCCCACGGGCCAGATTGGACCCCGGGCTGCATGATTGACACCGTGGTGTATTTAATGTACTGTTGACTGTGTGCACAACAGGCAAATAGAGAAACCTAGAGCCTATTTGTAGTTTGTCTCTAATCTAGATTGGTGTAAATTTCTGGGCCAGGTCATCTAACACTGTTGGAATTTTTTACCCCGCCCCCAAAAGGGGAGGCAAGGGGTATTGCTTGTGGTTCGGTTTGTGTGTTTCTTTGTTTGTTAACACTCTAGCAACAAAACTACTGGTTGAATTCATACCAAATTGGGTTTATAGATTGCCAGTGACCGAGAATAGACGTCATTACATTCTGGGAAAAGTAGGTCAAAGATAAAAATTTTTATTAATTTTTTAAAATATTTATTGTCCCATTTACTTAGAATGGGCAAAATTTTAAATGTCTGTAAAAGCATCAATTTTGATCTAATTTACTAAGGCAGTTGATATGATGACATCAGCTGGATTGATGCCAAAATAAGCTACAATACATGCGAGGAGTGGGGTTTGTTGTCCCTGGCACCACTTTCTATAGCTGTTTTCTGACACTTTTACTCTTGTTTCCCTTCTTTAAGCTGCAGTGTTTGATCATTTGTAGCGTCATTGGGCAAACATTCTATGACTTTCTACATATTGTGATACAAGTGGGACTTCTCCATCTATTCCTTTCCTATGTTTTTAGGTTGTAGAAAATATACCACATGATGCTCAGATTTGAGCTAATTGCAGGTGTTTTCATACAGGTAGGAGGGTTAAATATGTGCTATGTTGCTTTCCCAAAATACATAAAACGATGTCAGAGAATCTTTACTTATATTTAGTCTTCTGATTCGGACCCAGATGAGAGAGCTGCTAATGGAAGGTAAACATTTTCAAGATTTTTTTTCCCCTCTTGATTTCACCAGCAGCTGAAGTGGACTTCTATGATAAAAATGAGGTAACCAGTGAAATTCAAGAAAGTCTCACCAAAATATCATCTAAAACGGAGCTCAGAAAAAACGCATGCATGTCATCATTTCATTTCTGCTTGGTTAAGAACTGAAAAAAAAAAAAAAAAAAGGTTTATGGGTGTTATGGGTGAACTTTATAAGCGGTATCAAGATGCTGATTTTTACACAAACAAAAACCTGCAGTTTCATTTTGTACCAGCATTTATGTTTACTTTTTGTGTCTTTTTTTCATAATTAATAGGTAGATCTCCTTCTAAGCAAGATAACCCTTTTAAAACCACAGGGATCACGCTGACCCTGCAGTGCATGTGTATTTCAAACTACCATAACTCCTTGCTACTTCGTGCAATTTTAATCATTCAAACTGTTTCTGAAAGCTGTGAAACGGGGCTTTCTGATGCTATTACTCAAGGCCTCTTCTCTATCCAAACCAACAAACATGAGTGCACAGACAAAAGAGAAAAGACAGTCTTTGGGAAGGAAAAAGTGCACTCTACCATAAAAGCACACCTTGGATGTGTGATGTGTGTCATGTGGGTGTCGGTCTTCATCTGGACAGGAATTACTTCAGAAACTACCACTGCTAAAATAAAAAAAAACGCCTGGTTATTGACAAATAGAACAGCCTGGAACATGGACTCAAGAAAGCTCCAGAAATGTCAAACTGTCTGAATTGTTGTAAAATAGTTTGAATTAGATTTCTGCAATCTCCGAAATGTTCGATCTACACTTTTCAAGAATTTATGAAAAGAAAGTTGAAGAAAATTCAGTTCTGTTTTTCTCCCTTTCTTCTTGTAACACACAGTTTTAGGTATTTAATGACATAAGAATGGTAAATACTTGACAGATTTGGAAACTTCTACTTCTGCTGGAAAAAGGGTGTAAATTATTTACACATAGGGCATTTTCTGACACAATTATTGACAAAAATAGACAAAAAAGACCAGGTGTTTTAATAAATATATCTATTATTATGGGGCTAAAAGGGATAAGAAGAACAAGAGAGGAGGTTTATCTCCAAAATATCAACCTACGCTTCCACAACACTCAACCTAGTGTACATCTGTGCACTCTAGATGGCCCCCCTGCTCTTCTTCTCTCATTTCTAATTCTGGCTGGAGGCAGCTGTTATCTAAGGATATGATTCAGCCGTCAGCAGAGGTCAAATATAACTTGCTGCAACTTGGAGTGATCGGATACCAAACACACAAGACATTGTTGAGGCTGTCAAGTTCTGGTGCAAAGTGCAAACTATTTCCAGAGACTTGACGCAGTGACCAGAATAAAACCAACAAATCACTGTTATTAGCGTCTCATTAATGACACTCGACCACAAATTTCACCAAGAAATTGTGTCATAAAACGGTGTTGTTCTTAATGGTCGGCACACAGGAGAGGCTGACGTGACTGTAAATCCAAGGGGATTTAAGTGCTGTAACTTTGTACGGTCAGGATGGAGAGACGGGTATGAAACGAAATCTGCAGGAGGAATTTTCTGATATCAAATGCTGCAGTCATCGTTGGGATTATGGCATATGGCGACTTGTTCAATTACAGCAAATCTGTTAAGAAATATTACTGAAAGTGGAAGTGAGAGAGCCAGGAGGCAAACTGAGTCAAACTGAGGCATGAGCTTACGCTGTACAGATCCTATACTGTCTGTAGATATCCTTGTCATCTGTAATAAAGAGAATAGTTAGCTTTTCATACATATATCAATAGTTTTTGTAGTGCTTGAGTCGTATATTACACAGAATCACATCTAAAAACACACTTTTTCTTGTCAGCTTTTAATCAAAGAGTGAGATGGGGTTTGTTTTCAGATTTCATATGCTATTTTTACCAGACTTGAATTTGTCTTTTTGAATTTGTCTTTTTTCTTTTTTGTGATAGTTGTATTTTGTTGTTTTTAGGCCGCTTTGCATCTTCTGTTGTCACTGTTTTACTTAGTTATTCCTTTGTTTTATGATTTGTGTACGGCACTCTGGCCAGCTGTAAATTTTTTAAAGTGCTTTATAAATAAAGTACGGTATGATGTGGTATGGTATATTTATATTTAATATTTTATCCTCTACCTTTTCTACATTGCTTACATTTTTCAATATTTTGTGTGAAATCTTTTTATACAGTCCTTTTTTGTGTACTAATTGTTTTTGCCGCTAAACAAATGTTTATTGTTCCTGCAACAGTGACAATAAAGACCTATTCTACAATTGTGGAAAAAATTATTAGACCATCAAAAGTCATCACAAACACTGGTTATGCAATCTAGTATTAACTCCTGTGTGTATCATGTGACTAAAACAGCCAGAAAAAAAAACATGGAATGTCTAAAAGCACTGTTTTTGTCAGTACAATGCCATAGATACTGATGTAAGAACTGAAGTGATTTTAGTTTTTATCAAGAAAATACGGAAAATGAATAGATATCAGCTCTGAAATTAAACTACTAAGAGCTATTTTTGTTGTTATCATTATATTTGTCCAAATAAATGTTGTACCAGGCATTAAAATGAACAAGAAATTGAAGAAAATAAGGGTGGTCTAATAATGTTTTCCATGACTGTATGTTGTGGTTGATTTATTCACATTTAATTTGGCTAGAAAATGGAAAAAAAAAAAATTCTGAGATCATTGGCCTGAAGATGATCTAAACCAGCTCATCATTTCTAGATCAGACTGACAAACATGCGTACAGTATGAACAGATAATAAGTCCGTGTGCCTGTTTGCTGTGTTTTATGTGAACATCACTGCATTTTAGACAACATGGTAGGATGGTTTTATTTGCAAATTGTCTCACTCTCTTTGAGATCTGCTTTATGGATTTTATAACATCTGCTCAAATGACTTCCACTTGCATATTGTCCTATTTTGTGCACTTGGATGATGAAACAACATACGGCAGCTTCAGCACCTTTAGGTCAGAGATGTCAAACTCATTTTAGTTCAGGGGTCACATTCAGCTCAATTTGATCTCCAGTGGGCTAGACCAGTAAAATAATAGCAGAAAAGCCTATAAATAATAATAATTCAAAATGTTTCTCTTTGTTTTAGTGCAAAAAATGAACATTGAATTATGAAAAACACTTACATTTACAAAAGATGTGAATAATGTAAAACATCTGAAAACCCTATGTGCATTATAGATCAGATCTACAAAGGCACAAAACATTTAGTAACAGGCAGACCCGACTCACATCCAACACCATGAGTACCAGCTCCTACCTTCTGGCAGGAGATTCAGGGTCCCCAGAACTAGACTGAACCGCAACAAAAACTCATTCATCCCAACATCTATCAGAGTGTTAAACAATCAGAAAACTGTGCAATAATATCAGACCTGTATGTGCAATAACTTATTTATTCATGGATATGTATATATCACATGCAAATCTATTTATCTGATATTTCTCCTTTTATTCTGTTGATTCTTCTTTATTCTGTTCCCCTGTAAACTGCAGCACTATGGAGCCCGGGAAAAATTTCCCCACAGGGACAATAAAGTATATTTTATCTTTATCTTATTATTTTATCTTTTTATCTTTATCTTTATTAATATTGTTAAAATTGCACTTAATTTTCTTTAAGTAGATCATATTTGTTCAGGTTATTCACATTTTCTTGTTAAAAGATAGTTTATTAATGTAAATATTTTCACAATTTAATGTTTTGGGGATTTTTTTTGGCATTGTCATTATTTATAGGCATAATGTAATATTATTTATTTCACATTAAACCACGAAATACAGTTGGAGTCATAATTTATAGGTTAATATGCTATTCTTTATTCTATTATTTTACTTTTATTTTACCTTAACTAAAATAAGTCTGACCCCCTTAACTGTTAATATTTTCCGTATAATTTTTGCACTTTTCAAATTCATACCAAAAACATCTACTGATGTAAAATGTTTTAAATTTTTAAACAACTAGTCCTACCAATATTGAAATGAGGGCAAGACTGGAACCTTTGGCGGACCACTTTTGGCCTGTGAGCTGCATGTATGACACTCCTGTTTTAGGCCTTTGATTATAAATTTCCTTACCTCTACATCCAAATGTTTTATATAAATGTATTTCAGATTTCGCTAACTGTTCTATTTATGTCAATATATGTGTAATGTGACGGTTCGTTGGTGGTTAATGGTTCATTCTTGTAAAATGAGACAGCAGGACGGAGACAGATTTCTTCTCGAACAGTTCTTTACTTATTACCTATGATTTCTACCTCCACAACACTTCCTGACACATCCTCACACGACTAAACTAACCAATCAGGAGCTAGCAGTACTTAAACGTAAGTGATTTAGAAAGGCAGATTCAACAGATTATCTTAGCTGCTTGTATTCTACAACTGAGAATATTTAAATGTGTACATGCGTAAGTGACAATTCTGCAAACATAAAGGTAAATAGTTAATTGGGTAAACAGTCAATATATTTTAAACAAATACATGAATTAACCTCATGAATTACATAAATTTTACATTTCTTCAACACAAATTACCTTAACTTCTGAGCCTTACATATGTACTTGGGTCATAGTTGTGTTAATCTGTATTATGTGATGCTTCTTTGCTAATTTCTGAACCAACTTTAACTCTAAAATACATCTGTTTGTAAAAACTTAGATGTGATTTTCAATATTTTCTTCAGTGCTGCAGATACTTAAACTTACATCTCTGTGATATCTCAAGTATTTAAAATAAGTAAAAGAAACGTGATATTACAAATATTGCAAAAAAGACATATTTAATTTCTACTGGTATCACAAATGGTGCCAAAACCTGAACCAAACTCTGGTAAAGCTCATATATTTCAGACTGTACTAACACAAAGGGGGCATCAGTAACTGTCAGCTGGATGATGTACGTCCTGCTACATTCCAGACAATATTTTAACAGTAAAGTGTGATAGCTCAGCAAAGCAAAGTCACATTACTTGTTATGGAACTAGAAACAGCTGCCCCTCATAGACTAAAGCAGCAGCTGAAACTGGAACAACATTTTTGCATCACTTTCACCATCCTAAAAATAACCTTTTAACAATGCCATGCTTGCTTTATTGCTTTTTTTTTATTTTACAGACTGTCAAACCATAAGAGGGCTCTTATGTAGATTTACAGTTCAGTGTTGGCAAAGGTGCGGCGGATGACGGGAAACGGAATAAACTTACCTCTGCAGCAAATTAAAAGCAGTCATGTTGGGCTCAATCTGTAAGGAAATGAGAAAATTCACTAAGTATTGCAAAAATATGATCAAAATCCAAAATTAAAGTGACTTGGGTTCATAACCTACCTGTTGTGCTCCTTGGAAATTGAATAGAACTGATTTTAACATGGAAAATACTCTCAACAACTCAGATTGAACAGTGATCATGCAGCTGCAGAAGCTGTTCAAGTGAATATTTGCATTTATTAAACAAACTAAAAACCTGTATTTCAGTCTGATTCAGTGTTCTGCTTTTGGAGGGCTCATAACATTGCAGTGAAACACTCATCATGTTCACGTGGCCTGAGGTTTCATATAATTAGGAGGCAATAATCTTCATCTTATCATGTCAGCAGCTACAAATCAGCATGAAGACGGTGACCATAAGTCTAAATGTTGGTCTTCAGTTAAGGAGTTAGATGTAACATTTAAGGCACAGTGTTTTTAATCCTTCACACTCATGAAAAACTAATAGTTTAGGTACTTTTGCAATTGCTGCATGGACTAGCAGCATGACAACTATAGCTTTTATTGTTTATTAAAGCATAAACTGCCACCAACTAGAAATTGGTAGATAAATAAATAAACAAATGAATGAATGACTGAATGAATAAATGAGTTAAATGTGGGTCAAACTCCCAAAAAGTCACAAGCACATTATCTATGCTATATCATCAAAAAAGTGTTTACAAATTCAAAAAGACTGAACAGATGAACACAAAGCTTTTAGATTTAATGTGACAGTAGCAAGAAGAGACAGTACATCACATTTCTGCGTGAACAGTTTAGAAAAGATGACAGTAAAACAGACTACAGGCTGAGCTCTACTTCTGCAAAAATGAGGCGTTGTAACACTTACGTATTAACCTGTGGACTTTAGACCCTATGTTTTTTTGTGTCTTATTTGTTATCTGTAGCGTGCTAACCACAACACGTAGGCTACAAAGATTAAACATCAGGGTTCTCCCTAGAAATGTGTAGTAATCTGGCGCCCAGCTCCCGGAAAGAAAATCTCGCGCTCAAACCTCGCGATAGACGCAACTGCGCGAGATTTCAAACAAAACACAACATGGCGCCGGAAGTTTGAGTGCGTACCTACTAACCCAATGGATTTCGACAGATTTTAGCAAAATTATTGTGGGAAAATAGAAAAAAAACGCCCAAAATGTGAAAATGAGTATAGCGGAGCTGAGCTAGCAGCATACTGGTGCAGCACCATTGTTCCATCGTCTGGGGAGAACCCTGTACATATTAAGTAGTCAGATTTTTTTCCCCTTTATTTGCTGAATTTTATAAAACTAACCCTGCGTGTGCCTTGGATCCAAATATTTAAGCAACAAAATTGTCTGAGCTGAAATAAACACGTACAGTAAGTATACAAACCAATCTCCGTGTTTTAGATTTTTCCTGAACAGTACTTTCTAAAATGTAGCCGTTATTATAAGGTGTTATAAACAACTACATTTTTTAAAGAAAAGTACAACATCAGGCTAACTACGCTCATTTTGTCTTCTGTTAATGTAATACTTTTCTTTTTTTCTTTTGTTCAGACAAGTGTATGTGGATGGACTGCATCTAAAAACGATACCTTGTCTGAGCAAATGAAAAAAGAAAAATAGAATTAAAGTACAGCATCATTTTAATGCAGAAGCATCAGCCCTTACAGAAGCGTAGTTTTGATTGAACACATAGCTAATAACTCTCTACCTTACAGTACAAATACATCACATTACATTGTCCATAAAGGCAAAAGCAGAAGGATTCAACTGAAGAGTTTTATTCCAAAGATAATAACCACATACTATATCTAACTGAGATCCCAACTTTCTTCACCTACTCTGCTTAAAAGGCAGTTTTCAGATGCACAACCTGTCCTGTATACCTCTGAAAAACACACAAACCAGTCATCTCTTTCTCCCTATTTGGAACTAAAGTGAAGTAAGCACACACAATTAACGGATAAATATCTAAATATAAAAACTCTGTTTGCAGTTGTCCAACACTACCTTCAAAAAGAGGCATTTATCACTTACTGTATCACACAAGAAGATAACACACTTAAATATCGCTCTTATACATTTAGTTGATAAAGCATTCAGTATTCAGTTTAATTTTATTGTAAATTTGTAATCTAAGTGTGGTACAACTTCTACAGCCCTCACTTAAATACTTTTATCACTTGAGGTGGATATGCAGCACCTTGAAATAAAACTCTTCAGTTACAAAGACACCTGACCTGATTTCTGTCCTGAAAATCACTTTTATGCCCAAAAATGAAAGATCGATCATGTTTAACTATCAAACATCTTCTTCCTATCGGACTTGTCTTCAATGTTCTTGCGCCAATCTCCGACGTCACGCAGCTGCTTGTCCTGTAAACACAGATAGCATCGTATTAGTTTAGAAAAGTTCATGATGAAATATTTCCTCTAAAAGTTATTTAGCTGTAGTTGTTGTCAAAGGTTTTAGAAACAGAATTCTGTCAATGGGTGACTATAGGATGCAATGTAATTATCACTAATAAGACTGTATCTCTGTCTTACTACATATATATAAACTGACTATAGTAGATTTACAGAAGCATTTCATGAAATATGTTGTCTGGAGATTTCTACTTATCAAGTCCATTGAAGGTTTTCTTCTTAAAAATATAATGCAATTTTGACAGTTTTTCAGATGGAAAAATTAAATATATAAACCAAATCAAATTCACAATAGATTTGAGCGTTTGATTTAGTGAAACTGTGTTCTTCCCTCCTTATCAGATTAAAATAGGCATATAATTTAATTGTTTTCATCAACACCAAGTCAGTATTAACAATTTCACTGCACCAGAGTTGTTTTTTTTTCTTTTTAACAATTGCTACCTTCTAGCTTTTCTTTCTTTCTTTTTTTTTTTAATTTTTTGCCCCTTACTAGGAGGCAAAAAAAACTTGAGTATTGCCATTTTAAATGTAAGTGTAAATATACAGAAGTGTTTCAGGACATTTTTGCTCCAAAGTCCCAATCAAACACATTTTGGTCTGCATAGTTTTTCCTTTCACACTGCACACCATACTGCCATCATGTACATGTGCACTGTTTACCTTTGGAATGTGTTTGAATACTGTCATGTTGTTCATTTTGCACATTGAAATATCCCAAAAGTGTCAATTCCACACTGTAAATGAATTAAACTGTGGTTCAGTTTGATCTGGACAGAGACCACTACTTTAGGTCAGATAGAAATCCAGCTGTTCAGTCTGAATCATGGTCCAGAGCAGGATTCATCACTGCAAATGTGGTTTGGATCAAACTGTAAAAAGTCCAACAGTCTGGACTCAACAAGTCAAGTATGATTGAGTATGATAATATGAAAATATTTGGCTGCAATTATAAAAATGAATCAATCTCATAAAAAGTTGACACCCTGTTTTTGTGGTGTTAAACTATGAGAATAAATGCAGACAAACCCCCCCCCCCAAAAACAGGACAAGTATGAAAACGCCATAAAGCTATAACTAAACAAAGCAGGGGCAGCTCACCTCTTCTTTCACCTCCTTCTTGACCTGCTTCAGGTTGGCTCTCAGGTCCATGTTGACAGTATGTTTAGAGCCCAGCAGAGCTTTCAGCATAGCATCAGCAGACATACGCACTTTCTTCAGCCTGGGTCTCTTAAACTTGCCCCTCAGATCCACAATCTTGATGTTGAGATCTCGAACCTTTATGAAAATTGGGGACAGACAGGACGAAATTACTGTAAATTGGTAAATGTTTACTCCATATTTAACAGTTAATGTATTTGATTAAAGAAAGTCTCACCTCATTAAGAACCATGTCTAGTTTGAACTCTATGCAGTATCTCTCCTCTTCACTGATGTCAATCTGCTCATGAAGCTTCTTGCAAAGTTCCTGAAGACAAAGCAGTATTTGTTCAATTTACTTAATTTAATAGACAGACAGACAGACAGGTAGGTAGGTAGGTAGGTAGGTAGAACTTTACTTATTCCACAGTGAGCACTTGTGTTATGAATCTTTACTATGGTTTGAGTGGATCATAGAACAGTATATAAAAATAACCCAAACCAACATATACATCAACAGTTCAGGCATGATCATCAAACACATACACACACTGTCAGTATGAGCAGTTTAATGTCATCATTAGTATATACAAGGGCAGCTCCATACAACATTTCAAGGAAAAGGAAGTAGCAGTACGTGAACAGGCACCTACGACCCCAAGTCATTCGGCAGCTTAATGACAGATGGAATAAACAAGTTTGTGTATCTGTTGTCCTCTGAGGTGCTTAGTATCATCTCCCTGATGGCATTAAAGTGAATCTGTCTTTGAGGATGTGGTCTGGTTGGTTTTGGATTCTTCTGACTTTCTTCACCACCTGCTTCTTCCATAAAGAACACAGGTCTTTTAGTTGAACTCCAATAACTTTGGAGCAGACACTAATGATGCTGCTGAGACCGTTTTTGTCTTTCATAGACAGCCTATTATTGAGTGTACATTACTTTATTTATGAATTTTTACAACTTAATTTAGATAAACAAGTGTGTAGGCAATGCTAATTAATTAGGAAAACCTATATTTGTAAAAAAAAAAATTTGTTTTGTATTTACAACACTAACACATAATGCCAATTATATTACTACCCAAACAATAAACAAATCTTGTAAGTATACCCTGCCTGTTCAGGTTATTCTATTTGATTCCATTGGTAGATTTAACCCTGTAAAGCCTGAACCATTAAATCACGACCAGAAAATTCCAGTTCTTCGAAACTGGAGCTTTTATTGGTCCTTCTGAACAATCAAAAACATTTTTTTTTTTTTCAAATATCGATTTCAAATACCATGCATGAGTTTCAATTTTGTATCCTATTTGATACATCGGGTCTCAATGATCAAATATTATTTTTGAACAAACAAAAACATAATATAACACAAACATGTCTAACAAATTGGTCCTTTTCAAAATTGGCAAAGTTCTGCCTTCTTTCTCATTAATGACAATCTTGTAGTGTCACTGGAAAGGCCTCTGGTGAACGAATACCTCCCCCTGGTGGATTATCCGTGTATTGCATGTATCTAATTGTATACATCAGGTTTTTCAAGAAAAACAAATATCACACTGGTCATGTAGAGGGCTTCAAAACTCATGTATCAAATATGATATGTTTGGTGTTTTGGGTTTTAACACATATTTTAATGTAAGATTGTTGCATTATACACATGAGAACACAAATATGATGTGACAAAAAACAACAGACATGATAAAAGCACTCAAGGTTCAAGGTAGATGCATTTTTTTTTTCTCACCATGAGCTCGTCTTTGGAGTAGGGCAGCTCCAAAGGAGGAAGTTTCTCTGCCAAAAACTTCTCCCTCTCTTCGGCTTTCACTGATGCTTCAGCTTCCAGCAAATTATTGGCCACCATGAGCATACAGCTCTGCAGATGTCATGATCACACCATGTTAGGGATGTTAATTAAGGTTCGACAGGATTCAAAATGAGTATTTATGTATTTTGTGATCTTACCTTCAGGGTGTGTTTACGCCTTGCAGATAGTCTTTTCCTGTAGACAGAAAAAAAAAACACCCATCAGTTTAAGAACTAAGATTTATGCAGCTACGTTGAATCTGTACATACATTATTCCAAAAATTACTGTAATTATAAGCAAGTTATTCAGATTTGGAGTCTTATCTTTAAAATGGTGGAACAACGATGGAATATGATAATAAATGTGCAAAATTTTTTGCATTCAAGTCCTTGTGTTCAAGATAAATACATTAAAAAAAACTACTGAAACCAAGACTTGATTCCTGGTTTGGAAATACATGCAAACAGTCAGGTTATTAATTAGAATTGATATGAATAAAATGACTGTTCACTTACTCAGAGGCCATCTTAACTGCAGGACAGTTACCTGTTCAAAACAGACAACATTAAAATTAGAACCAGTATATTTGAGATTGTTCAACTAAATTAAATGTTATTATACACAAAATACATTACAGTAACACTTTTAAATATACTAATGTGTTATTTTTATCAGTGACAGTCAACTAGATACAAAAACACATGCTACAAAATAATCATATGGTTGTTTTGGGGTTGTTTTAGTACCTTTCAATTATTCATATTTATTTATAACAGTATAACTAAGTGCAGTGCTGCTAGATTTGACTATTAGTTGAACTATATGGATCTAATTAAACTGGCAGAGCTGACATTAGGTTGTGATAAAGGTAAAATTCAAATGTGATTTCAGATTGAATGTTTAGATTTAGTTGCCCATGTAAAAGTCTGCACCGTTTGTATTTATTTCTATTTCCTCAATCTCAAACTGCCCACTTTTACCTTCAATTGTTCAATTTTATGCAACTATTGTTTACAGTCACGTCTCCCTCTTAATTCTCTGCTGTTGGATGAACTCCCCTGTCTCACATTTCATGTTCGGACTGTGTTAATGCTATCTTAAGACATCAAGTTAATTCTAGGAAAATTCATGGAACGGAACTTTGTAACCCGCAGTGTTAATGCCTAAAAGGACGATACCTACTATTTTTAGCCACACTGGTAGCATAGCTCTGTGGACAATGTGATCCAGACAGGAACAACTATTGGAAGGATTGTCAGTAAATTTGGCTCAAGTATTTACAATCCACACAGAATGACTCACAAAGACTTTCGTGATCCTGTGATGCCGCCAGCAGGTCAGAATTTATCATCAGATCCTGACTGGATTAATATAAAACAAATAACCAAATTCCATCCAGACACATCATAGGGAGACTGCAGCTGAGTCATTCCACTGTTCCCAAGGGCCTTGGTTTCCATTGTCCTGTGTTACCCAGATTTACAATGGCACAAAATGGGAACATGACAAATAGACTGTGTGTTCCCAGGGTCATGGTCAGGGTTAGGACCTGGGAACATTCCCGGCTTAGGCTAACATGCTACCAGAATGCTAAGGTAGTAATTATTAAAACGTTACACCAATGTGTTACTCTAGCATGGTAATATCTAAAATTAAAAACAATTTGAAGGTAAGTTTAAATCTAAAGATGATGACTGATGTGTTGCGACTGATTTAAGTTGACTAAATGTTTTACTTTAGCCCCTATTACGCAGTACTTCTGTTGTGGGAACATTTCACCTTTATTCTGGAATGTCTGTGTAAATAATGAAATGGTAGGAATATTTGTTCCCACCTCTGTTACGCCTTTGGAGGCAGTAACAGAGCCATGATAAAGGTGGAATCATGATTCCGGAACGCTATGTAAAAGGAACACCTCTCGATCCACAACAAAGGTGTGGTGTTTTGATGTCATAGTGCATGTCCAACCTCAGCGCCAGGGGGATTTAAAAATGAGCGTACAGTAAACAAACATAACAACGCAACCAGAAAGACGTCGAACCAGATAGATGTGTGAGCTGCTGTCACTTCAGACAGAGGAATCTAGCCACGCTAACATTTGTGGAACGGTGAAAGACTCTAGAGAGATTAGCAACACCGCTATGCTCAAGGTATTTCCGACGCAAAAGTTACACATTACACTATAAGCTATGCTGTGTCGTCGCCCCTTTGATTCTGGAACGCAGGTCCACTGTGTAAAAGTCCAGCCTGTCTCACCTCTGTTACTCTGCTGTGTAAAGTGGTCAATGGTGGAAAAAAGGTGGGATCACCATCTCACCTTTTTTCCAGGATGTCTGTGTAAGAGTGGCTTTTGATTGATGACAGTCGTATGTGGGGCTGGGCAAAGTGTTATCAATCAGTGATTATCACAAACAAATGTCAGATAATTATTTATTCCCGATTTAAAGGCTGATTTTTGAGTGAAACTTGAAGAAATCATCAGGTTACTTGTGCATGTAGATGACTTGTAAAAGAAACAAAAAGAAAAGATTGCAAAGATGAGACGAAACAAGACAGAAGGAATGAAGACAACATGAAAAATAAAGACATAGGAAGATAAGATATGTAAAGCACAACAATGATGGAAAATACTAAACCAGATGTTGAGACACAACAACATGAAAATAATATAAAAGAGATACAATAAAAATGACATAAAACAGGAACAAAAACAAAATAATGTCAAAGATGAAACAAGATGAAAACTACTTAAAGTTGTAACAAGACAACACACATTTATATGTTATTACTAATTTTGCTCATCTTATTGATTTTGATGGCTCATACAGTATATTCTGTGTTTGTGAAACAAGCTGAGTTCTGGGTCTTTCAGTTGACAATGACAAACTACAAAAATTAAGCTCTAAAAAGAAAAGAAAAAATGCTACTATCATGTATACTTATCACATTATAGAGTTACATCTTGACTATTACTGTTTCATCACTCATCCCTATTCGTATGCTGCTATGTTGAATATTAGCTGATTACATAACCTTTCAACTATGTAAGTGTGTGTTACATACTAGCACAGCAACATAATAAATATACATATTAATATATTTTAATATTTAAACATCATCGACAGTAACTTGACCTTTATTTTGCTAATTATTTATCATGTCACAAAACAATAAATTCCACTTGTGTCAAAATTTTCTTCAGCAATACATTTGAGTAAATCATCAAATACCTAAAATGTTTTGTGTATCATTAACACACACTGTAGTGGTACAGGCTGATTTTATTTCATATGATGTAGTAATTCAGCTAATTCAACTTTAACATTTAAACACAATGAATGGAAAACAAGCAGCAAACTGGAAAATGATGTCTGGCAAGTTGTCTAAAAAAACTAATAATAAGAGGGGTGATGTAAAGTAGCTTAGACTGAAACTGCAAACAAAAAACTTCACCACTGTTGCATGTAAAGTAGTAAATCTATCCGCTTGGCTGTATGGTTTCCCTAAGTTCCAGCCTTGGGAACTCTGATGGCACCAGATAGCTACTACTGGAGTTGTTTGTAATGTTTAGGAGCTGTGACGGAGCAGTGGATTAAGACTCTATTTCTAGAGCCACAGCTGTTGTTAACGTCTTCATTATGCAGGGAAAAATGACAGCAGGCTCGTCTTAAAAGAAAAGACGTCTGACAACCACTGCAGGCATCCTAAAACCCATAGCTGGCCCAGGAACAAATGGCCGCCATCTGCAAACTAATAACAGCAGGGGGGTATCTCCAGGGCTAACGGTGTATTTTAGGACACTCAAAACTCTGCGGACTTGACAACATGTTGCTGTGGAGATGGAATAATATCTGCACGGTTAAATTTGGGACCTGATTTTTGTCTTAAGTGTGTGTGTGTGTGTGTGTGTGTGTTATGTGAACAATTGTCTCTGGAGGGAGGGTGGTAGAGGTTGTTGTAACTCAACACTACAGAACATCCCTCAGACAGCTAAGACATTAGAGCGTACAGCAAAAATAACCTGACCTCAGATGCACGTACAGTTTATCAGCTTCACACTGGAAACTTAGAAACTTTTATTTTGAACTGGCTTTTAAAATAAAGCAAAGTGGTGGCCATTTTTGATGTAAAACTATAGAAATAAGAAAAAAGAGAGAGCTGGTACATCAATAAATTCTTCTACTGGTGGGAAGAAATTATCTCAACTATTGTCTTTTGTGTTAACTATTATTGTTTAATGGTTCAAATATTCTTGGGAAAGCTTCTAAATTTCAGGCTTAGTCTTCAAGCTTAAGAGTAAAGTGGAGATATAATGTGATGCAACAGATTTGTATTATATTTATATTGTGTAATTCAGAGCCATATAATCTAAATATATGTTTAAAAAGACAAAGAAATCCATGGCTAGTTGTAGTTTCTATGATTTAACCACAAATCTGTACCAAAATGAAAATAAATTAGTTTAAAAGTTGCTCTACTGTATATATCTTGGACAAATAATAAAGCTCTCCTGCTCGTAACCTATAGTGACTTTGGTAAAAACAACTGACAATTCTGTACTTAAACTAACCTAAAGATGCATCTTATCGCAGAGGCTGAGGAAGAACCAAGAGAAATAATACAATAGGTATCTTGTTTTCCCAAAGAAGCAAACCAACACCAGTGAGAAAAAGCTAAATGTGGGAAAGGAAGGATTCCACTGAAGTGTCAAGTGAAAACAGACGCTGAGGTTGGCGTATGAATCAGATTAGTACAGATTTTCCTGTGAAAACCCTTGGGTGCTGACAGGAGGATAAACACTGACAGATCGGTTTTCGAGTTCATGCCTTGTAGTGGTGTTGCGTTTCAGTGAGACACTTCACCAGACTGTACATCACAGCCGACTAAAATTATGTCCGAGTGTTTCTGAAGTGAGGTGGAAAAACTAACTCCTTTAGCTTTAACAATCGAGAAATAACAAGAACAATGTAGAACAAATAAGAAATAAAAACAGAAACACACTAAAAGCTCAAACTTCCCATGCATTTTTTTTTTTTTACAATTTCAAGTAATTTATGCAAAAAAAATTAAATAATGTAATCTGATACCGATGTATAATTCATCAAAAGTTGCTCAAATTCATAATCGTTAACACTTTAGTACTATATTTACAACTCATACGTCAAATCATAAACCTTTGACATTTTATTGCTGCTACAAAACGATCATAGTAATCGACGCCGCAATAAAATACACAGCATGAGCAGCCACTAAACAATGTGAGCAATGTTGTGATCATGTGAACATGTGTTAAATATCCAGCAAAACTAAAACAACCCAAACACATATCCTTAACCTTTAACCTTGACAATAATAACTTTTAATTTATAAGATAACTTAACTAATAAGAAAAAAGACAGATATACTCCTATTTACAGTAGTTTTCATGCAAAAATATCAATGCAAACTACAGAAATATCCCATGCGTTTATACTTTATCTACTGAACACAATGAAACTACATCAAACCAACCTTAACAAAGGAGAGTTACCAGCTTGTTAGAGCCACAGCCACACAGATGAGTCCAAGGCAGATGAAGTGTTAAGAAGGTATATATTGCAATCTCTGATAGCCATCTAAATCCTCCACTTTCTCTTTATGGAAGTGGATTACTGGTCAAACCAATGGGCTGGCAAGGTCATGAAATACAGTACAGTGTCATCTGCCCCCTTTCTCAGCCCACCTCATTATAAATAACCCGCCCTTTAAGATTGTTATCTGTATTATCTTGTGTCATCTGATTCACAAAATGCAGGGAAATGATTAAAGCAGTGGTATTTTTCAATCAGCAGATCCTAATGAAGGGGGTAGATGACATATTATTCTATCACAGTAAAGCGATAGTGTCCGTCTGAGTTGAACATGACATTTTTGTGCTTTTTTGTTTTGTTTTGTTTTGTTTAGATGAATAAAACAGACTAAACTTTGATCAAAAGCGGCCTGATCGTGGTGTGTGTATATTAGTAACTGTTCTAGTTATTTTTCTTTTTTTTATATACGTTATTCAATGTAGCAACATATTATGTTCTAAAGATACTATCCAAACAAGATGCATTATTTATAATTGGGTATTTGAGTTTGATTAAGGCTAACAAGTTGTTATATTTGACAAATCACAAGTAGACCAGACACACATAACAGACATTCATAGTGACGGGAATGTCAGACCAATTAAATGAAAATGCATTAGGAAACAAAGCATGCATTTTAATTGCTCCATAAAAACTTGAACTCACCGTGAGCCGCAGCAGCCAAGAATAGTCACAGCTAAATACCTGAAATACAAAGAGGGAGCTGAAAGACCAAACGGACAAGAGAAGACTGAACAAACTCAAACATGAGCTGGTGTTAGGCAAAGTGGATAAAACTAACGAGTTATGAAATATACTTTATAACAAGAAAGTGCACAAAAAATATATTACTTACCTCAGATTTGTTCCTGAATGATCCATGGGGAAATTTACTCACAAAGAAATAGAAATATAGACTTGTCTTCAATCCTAAGTAACTCAAATGTTAAGAGAAATGCAAAATAATACCAATTCCTGGGAAGTGTATTATTTATATGAAATTATCAGGTGGCATATGTGTCACTGTTTCCCATAAAGTTACACCTGTGTCTTCATTAAGGATGTGTTAAAGATAACACCTCTTGCCATGAGTTTTAACCTTCCGTGAATTTGACACCATTAGAGGCTTTGCACATATTAAAACGGCAACAACCATGAAATAAGACTCAGACTTGGATTATATTAACTGCTTTCTAACATTCTCAGAAGACATCTAAATGTTACAGTCGTACGTTCGTGTCAAACCACAGTACTTGGAGTCATTTTTTACAAGTGATGGTTGTGATAGGGTAGTTTTACAGTTGTTAACCCAAAAATACACCATTTAACCCCTGTTCCAGTCAATCACATCTACTGAAACAATAACAGCGTGCACATGTGGCAAAGCATGAGAAATAGGCTCCCTCTGCAGGTGCTATTTGTTTATTCAGTCAAGGTTTCTGCAGCTTACATGTTGGCTCTATACATATTTACTGTATAATCCATAAATGAAAAGGTAAATAAATCTAGACAATAAGACAAAAATGTAAAAAAACTGCAGGACTGTTCAGAGCAGATGCAGGTTTTGAAAAGATAAGACATTGATTTAAGCCTCAGCCTCAAACATCTTCTTCCTTCCATCCATGCCAGCTTTGTCTTCAATGTTTTTACGCCAGTCACCGACATCACGCAGCTCCTTATCCTGAAAGATCGAAACAAGCTCAAATCAGAGGTTAAAGCAAATATGTGTAATACGAAATTAGATACCAGTCAAAATGTTTACTTTAGCTTCTCAGAGGGGATGTCAGTCATAAAAATAGCTTGCTATACATACTAACAGTAAAGAAACACCATTTAAGTATTTGCACATCAGACCCCAGACATGTTTTTACTGTTTTACTGGATGACAGGCATCACTGGGTTTCAACTTGCAACAGCAGCTGACAGAAAGGAAAATAGGACCAATAGCCCTGTATCTCACTGGCATGTTCTGTCAAGGATCAATAACAAGTTGAATTTGTGAGGTTTTCAGGTTTTGCTCTTATGTTAGAGCCCTGTGGTCTTGATGCAGGAGCTCAGTCTCCCAACAGAAGTGGATGGTAGTTTCACTCAGCTGATGAAATAAAAGTCCATATATGACTTCTATCAGTGCTCAATACTATATTGATAATAACTATAACAATAATAACTATATTGATATGTGGATAATCTTTCTGGCGTCACAATATGCTGCATTATAAGTAAAGGCAGAATTTTAATATTTCAGAAATTTGTCAAAAGTTTAAAAATCTACAAGATGTTTGAAGAAACTGATAACAAAAACAAAATCAGACACAGTGCCTTCATAATAGCTCATAGTCTTTCAGCCGGTGAGCTAAAAAGGAGGTTCCCACAACACATCAGCGGTTTAACACTTAATAGCACCTTGAAACCCCTTTTGTTATTACTTTTCTTTGTTTAATCCATAAAGACCCGAACAGTCACCGACAACCCAAACCATCTACCGATCTAAAATGTTTAATAACTTCTGATCCACTAATCCTATCCATACATGTAAATAATTGGTGTCAAATACAGTTCGTCATCTGTTTATGGTCATTAGATATGACACATTTGGACAGAGGCTCTGTAGTGAACATGGAAACACCGTCATTTCCTACAATACTGATTCACCAGTAAAATACATGGAGTTGGATCAATAACAATGGATGGAGACACTTGGTTTAAGAAATATTTAAAATATTTATAGTTAATGATATATTTTGCTGAAAAAGTCCCTTTTTCTTGAGTTTTCTCTATTGATATAATAACCCTCAACTTTAATCTGCGCTTATATGAATACCTACACGATCAGGAAATTAAATATTGGAAAATACATAATGTTCACTGAAAAAAATGCAAAATACAGTACAATATGTTGTAATAAATTTTGTTAAATATAGAGAAGAAATATTTTGGAACTATCACAAAAGCAACACTGGGTCTTTATGGCTTAATGTTCCTCTACTGGACTATGAGAATATATATGATTTTCAGAACTCTATGCAAAATCACTCAAATCCAATTAACAATTCACAGACAGACATGTACTCCAAAGGTTCCCAAGGTTAAGATGCTAACCATGATCAGCGATGTATGTGGTTCAAATCTTGTCAGATACCTTTGTTTCACATCATTCCCATCCTCTTCACTGTTCTTTTCTATCAGATGAAGACATAAAATGCTAAAGGAATTTCCTCAGCCTTTGTGTCTCAGTGAGCCAGTTCCTCACCTCATCTTTCACCTCCTTCTTGACCTGCTTCAGGTTGGCCCTCAGGTCCAGGTTGACGGTGTGTTTGGAGCCCAGCAGAGCTTTCAACATGGCATCAGCAGACATGCGCACTTTCCTCAAGACAGGCTTCTTAAATTTACCCATCAGATCCTGAACCTTGATCTTCAGGTCATCGATCTAAAAGGTGAGTGTGAATAATAACTCGTGTGAAAATGTAACCCCTTCAACGTGTTAGTGGTTGTTTCACTATAATCCAGAGGATATACTGTACACAGCCTGGCCAAAATAAAGGTCTCCACACAGATTTAACAAAGCAAATAGTTAAGAGCTCATTTCTCATTTCTTAAACCACCATGTCTGAAGATATACCGTATCCTGTGGTCACGGAAAAAGTGTAACTCAGTTTAAGAAAGGCTGAAATATTGTTCTGCATCAAACCAACACCCAAGGAGATTGATCAAACTACTAAAATTAGGTTCAAAACTGCCCAACGCATTATTAAAACCTGTAACCATCATCTTCAGGGAATGACTGAAGTCATCAAATATCAGTTACATCAAATTGTAAACAAAAAAAAAAAAAAATCAACAGTAAAACTCATGGTTTCTCTTAATAATTTCAATAGGGGCATTTCCTCCAGGCATAAGGTGAAGTGAATTCAAGGGATTGTGAGAAAACAGCAGCTTTATCAGTGACAATAACAGAAGAGTAGCACTTCAAACGGGTCATGTGGTCTGATGGGTCCAGATTGACCCTGTTCAAGATATGAACACATGAGGGTGAGGAGAGAGGCGAACGAAATGATTACCCATCATGCCTACTGCCTACAGTACAAGCCTGTGGGAGCAGTGTTATGATCTGGGTTTAGTTCAGTTTGTTCAGGTCTGGGATCATCAACTGTAATGTGTCCATAAAATGAGGTCAGCAGAACCTCAATATACCGAATGAGCAGATATGAACATTTCTGCGCTGATGACACAAACATATTCTAAGATGACAAGATCAGGATTCATCAGGCTCAAATTGTTAACTGGTTCAGGGTGCATGAGACATTATTTTACAAGTGAATCGGCCCCCACAGAGTCCAGACCTGAACCCCAGTGAGAGTCTTTGTGATGTGATGAAGACTCTACAGTGAACAAAAAAATTAGATTGTGAGTTGTTGGGCTAAAGGAGTGATATTTTGCTTTTCTTTTTAATGGAATTCTGCATTTTCAAACATTTCCCTGTGGTCTACATAAACTGTAAATGCTCTGCTTGGGTCTGAATTCTTCGTTAATTCAATTCCACAGGTCCATCTTCAACCCTATTTCAGAGTAATGACACCAGAAAGGTCGTTTGGAGCGCTGGCCCTTTAAATCAAAATGAACCACGTCACATCCCACCGCCTCCATAGTTGTTGGCTGTGCTGCTCTGTCTTGTTCAACCAACAACTAAACATTTTAGGTAATCGGCTTGAAGTTTCAGTATAGACTAGAACCACTGCTGCTGACAAACAATTATGGTGTACTCAAAGAAATGTTCATCATCAGTCTTGATATTATATGTGCAAATGTTGTGATGTAACTCGTTATAGATGTAGCAACTTAAATATGTTGTAGAATTCCACTTGATTTTTGCTAAAATTAATATAAACATAGCTTTGCAGCACCTGGAGGGTTCAAATTCAAACTTTTTTTTTAACTATTAGGGTCCAAATACACATATAAATGCACCAAAGACTAATAAAAGTGGGTTTTGATAAATATGAGCCCTTTAGACAAATTTTCAGGGCGTAACAGGAGGCTCCACTCAGGGTTGGTCAGGATTGAAGCGGTGTTTTATTATTATTTATCATATTTAGTGGTTAATTTAAGTGACATAATCTACCTCTTTGTTGGACTTCATGACTTTCATCTCCAGGTCATATCTCTCTTCATCAATTTTGTCAATATTGCGATGCAGGTCCTTGCAGAAGTCCTGAACAGAGATATCAAAAACACTGTTAGGAACAAAAACAGGTCATGTTGTATAAGTGTGAAGGAACCCAGTAAGGCTTACAGTACATAAAGCTTGTGTAGTTACGTTTGTGGAGTCAATTCTTTTATTTCAAACATCACATAAACAATGATTCTAAAATTAAAGTGAATGGATGCAAATAAAAAAAAACACACACTAACAGCCTTTGGCCAATAAAGGCAGAACTAAGTGACCCCTTTTGCCGTTCGTCAATCAACTACAATATGTGTACTCAGTCACATCTTTGTTTTGTGTTGGTGAAACTGCTTGCATACCTGCAGCTCCTGCATGCTCCTGGGCAGGGACAGAGGAGGGCAGTTTTCAGCCATGTACCTCGTCCTCTCCAGCTCCCGCTCTCTCTCTTCCTCCTCCAGCAAACCTTTGGCGATGGACAGCATCAAACTCTGCCAAATAACAGCCAAATAAGATCAGCTGCTAATGTTGTCAGTGTCTCACTGCATCAGCCAGACTGTCGTCTCTAATATTGTGCCCAGACTACTTTTAATAGCAATATTAAATACACCTGAAGGAAACTTACTTTTAGATGATGCTTGCGACTCGAAGACATCTTTTTTCTGAAGCATTTGAAATAATTGATGTGTTACTTTACTAAATTTAACTCAGTGAACAAATAAAATATAAAATCAGAAAAGAAAAGACAAGGATTAACATTTGATTGAAACCCAGATATTTTCAGTGCAATGGAAATGTCATAATATAAATGACAGATGTAATTATAAAATGTCATATAGATTATCTACGGTGTTAAGTTTCTATTAAGTCATTTATAAAACAAAAACAGATTTACTCACTCCGACATCTTGCCGTTTGTTTCACTTCACAATCTGTCGAAAAACATGACATTTTGGATATCAAGACATCAGATTTGGATATCAGAAAAATCTATTCTTAAAGAGTTCATCAGGACAGCGTCTTTTATAAAAAGGGACACTTATTATCTGTGGGGTGCTGAGGTAGAAAACAGAGGAGAAACATTGTACAGAGATGAAGGTCGGGTCAGCACTGGAATGAATGCGTCTGGTGTTTTTCACATATTAACCCCACTTAGAGGAAACATGAAACCAAGTTCAGCATCACCAGTCCACCTCAAGAAAAAACCTCTAGTCTAAATTAGGACAAGGATTGGAGGTCCAGTTGTCCCCCCATGGGTGTCCCTGTGATGAAAGGTCTGTCTTCTGGAAGATTATCAGAAACACCTGATACTCCTCTGTTGGTTCAAACATCTTGGACACGACCAAGACTTAAGCTTAACTGTCGTCTCTGAAAATAGAGACTGTCCAGGACAATCCAGATGAACAAACACTTCCAAGTAGAAAAACCAGGATTTATAAGGTTTCAGGTCTTTCTGTATCGGTACACATAGCTATAAGCCCTTAGGGATTTCATCTTCTCATCTAAATCCTTTAATAGGATCTGATCATACATTTCTCTTCGAGGCAAATATCTCTACCAACAATATCTGCTCGACAGTGATAACACTGCCCTTTCTTTTACATTACTATGAATGTTTTGCTTTAAAAAAAATATATAAACACTACAAAAAGTATCATCTTGCTGAAGATATATTCCAAATCTTATTGTCATGTTAATAGCTGAGTGACAATAAGTTAAAAATAATCTCAGATAATCTTACTGTCTTCTCTTAGTAGCAAACTGTAAATTGCTTTTCCTTCCAGCTCTAATTGTTTTTAATTAAACACTATTTATACTTTGAGTGAAATGTATTCAGAGGTATTCAGTTCTACCCATATTTTATTAGATGTTACGAGTTCACATGTAGATCAAGTCTAAGTGTAAATAGACAAATATTATGCAATCGTTACTTTTTAAAAATATTTTGTTTATACATTTCATAATATACTGTGACCCATAAAGTTGGAATAAAATGTTTGTACTTGTTCTTATTAAATGATTTTAACAATGTGAATTATTCGTGATAAACAAAGTTTAACTGAGACTCGGTATGTAATCATTACCCCCAGTCAAAGGAATGAATAGAAATAAGAATAAATTTTTTTAAAAAAGAATGTGTCTGAAAACACAATTATTCCAACTTTATGCACAGCAGTGTGTATCGACATTCAACGCGAACTAAATAAATAAATTCCGTGCTGCGCTTACCCTCAGACGTACGGATAATTTTGGACATTTTCCAACGCATTCAAGCATTAAAGTCAACCTGCAGCTCAGACTGACACATGATTTTAGTCAAACAGACTGTGATGACACTGCGATAAACAGTGGGACTATCACTTTTCAGCTCTAGAGTCCATTTACACCACAGCACCCCATCCCACTGTGCTTCACACCTGCTGCCACGAATGTTTCACCCCAAAGGTAACCGCATTTAACATCCAAAACTCCTCATTTACCATCATCATCTATGCCAAGGATTTCTACAGAGCTGGAACCGTCAGTATCCACAAGCGTACAGCATTTATGTTTCAAAAATCCTCACTGACATTTCTAAACAGCATGAGACACAAAGTATTTTTGTACTTTTAGTTCTTGACCACAGCAGAGAAATTAAACAGGGCATTACCTTAGTTGAAGATGGAAACAAACATAGGGAGACAGATTTGCAGAGCGGCTCAGATTTGGCTGTATAACTTGCTATATATTGCATTCCCCAACGTCAAAGGAAACCCCAACTTTCTCTTTATGGAAGTCAATTTTACCCCAGACCAATAGGCGCTCCAGCATCTGAAATATCATATCTGACCCCACTCCCACCCAGAAATCTCCTCCCTATCTCACTATTATAAATAACCCCTTCCCTGTAGATTGTTTCACTAATTGTATTATTCCCTCATGACTCTCCCCAAAAAAGAAGGCGGAGAGAGCGATTAAAGATGGAGATGGGACAGAGGAAAAGATACAAAACAAAAAGAGGAGGCTTAAAAATGGCATTATTATAGACTTTTCCGGTTCAATTTATTACCAAGTCGAGCAGACGAAGGAGAACTGGTGATGAAAGTTGAATGAGCAGCAGGTGGACGGGCAGGAAACTCAGAGTGGGTCTTCCAGGCGGTCATTTAAGACTCTAAATTTAAGATATTAAGAAGCCGATAACAGGACATGGCCTCTGAGAGATGAAGCACAAGAAGAAGGAACTCTGCAAACAAACATCAAAACCAATCTACATAGAAATGAAGCTGAAAACTTGAAAAGATGTAAACTTCTAAACATTAAATGTCCAGTATTTAATATTTGTTGCTAATTTTCTTCAAATTTGCCAATTTAGAAGAACATGTTCACTTAAAGTACTCAGAAATACAAGATTAACCCAAAACTGCAAAAATAAGGGAGGTGTAGTGTACTGGATTTGTGTAACAGTGCTTAGAAGAAGGCATCGATGGGGGTGAGTCAAACAGATGGGGTTCAGATAAGACCACTAGTGACAGACAGAGAACAGCATGTGAAGACTGGGCTTCTCCATAACACTAGAGTATTAAAAGTGGGAAATGACTATTACTACTCCAATATCACAGTGCCACTACTTTAGTATCACAAATAGGGAAAACTTCAACACAATTTACTATTTATAAGAAGAGGACATATCAAGTTGTTTATAAATTGTACAGTAAGCGTACCACAGTATGGTTCAGTTGCCAAGCTTGCACCAACATCGCATTGCCCCAAAACACTCACAAGTGGTCAACAAAATCACATTAATAACTTTCATTAGTTAAAGATACGTTTTACAGTTAAAAATGTTGTTTCCTGAGGTTCTTATCGTACAAGTAATTGGATGCCTCCGTTAATAATAATAATAACTGGAAAAGCACTCGGAGAGCGCAGACCACCATCAAGGTAGTGTTTGTACTTTTTTTTTTAAAGGTAGTGTTTGTATTTTCATCCACTAGATGGTGCTGAATGACCTCATATGCAACTATGTGCTGCCATGCCCTATCTTGCAATGATAAAGAATCGTTTACAAAATTCCTGGATCCAAACGGTGATCCAGATGGCCTCCAAAATGTAATCATCTCTTCCTTGACCCAGAGCAGACATTTCATCATTCACAAAATTTCATCAAAATCCGTCCATAACTTTTTGAGTTATGTTGCTAACAACCAACCAAACAAACAAACCCTGGGAAAAACAAACTTCCTTGGGAAAAACAAACTTCCTTGGCAGAGGTCATAATAATAATAATAATAATAATAATAATAATAATAATAATATAATAATAATAATAATAATAATAATAATAATAATAATAATAATAATAATAATAATAATAAAGTAATGACTGTTTAAAACATGAAATAGAGAATTTCTAAAGTGCATTCAGAAGTCACTTACATTCAAGAGATGTGATGCATTCTGAAAGGAATGAGCATATTTCTGAGTTCAAACATAATTAGTGCATCAGTACATCTGTAAAAGGATAAACTTGTGGAAGAGAAGAATGTGGAGTTCACAATTTAACAGTTTAGTTATACATTGAATAGAAATAGGGTGGTAAAGACAGAAATACCTAATGTTTGGCAATGACTGTTTACTGTTTAATATTTGGAAGTTTAGTTTGTGTCTCTGTTTTTCTTCTTGTAACTTAGTGGAAGAGGTATATGTATCTAATATCTTATGTGCAATATCTTATGCTTCAACCTACAACATTTTTCCCTGTGACAGAGCTTTCTTCTAAATTATTTATTTCATTGTAAAAGGCATAAAGCACTGAAACAAATTATAGCTCCGAATTTACTTTACGGACAAACATTTTGAACAGAAAATTTGTGAATGAATGCAGTTCAAGCTGTTCATTGAATTGTTTGTCATTTGTATAAATGTCTACGGAGTTTTCAGCTCACCTGTGGCTTAATCCTCACATTAACTTTGATATTAACATCAAGTGAAACTAACCGGAAGGTTTTGTTATTCATTAATGAAAGTGTCTTTTCCCGTAAGTCTCTATTGTCGTTCAAATAAACATGGATAATACGGGGAATTTCTGGTCAAAAATGAAAGAAAGAAAACCCGATTTCTT
Organism: Ostorhinchus rueppellii; assembly: GCA_030068375.1. NCBI lineage: Eukaryota > Metazoa > Chordata > Actinopteri > Kurtiformes > Apogonidae > Ostorhinchus > Ostorhinchus rueppellii. Next base: position 21,079,708 of record JAQQZY010000024.1, on the reverse strand, counting down.
CAGGCGACACCGGAGGACAGAATACGATATCCACGGGTACACCCACGCTTCCCAGACGCGAGCACGTATGGCGATACACGTTATGAGTATGACGTCAGTACGTGCTTGAGCCTGCCCGAAAATGTTCTCCCGTGTTGTTGGATTTCGAGGGAGCGCAAGACTTTGCGATGAAATAATACATATTTACCCGTGAGGAAAACACAACCAAAGCGCATGTTTGGAAACAGAAGTTCTTCATATTCCCACTAAGTTGTAAAACTGTGTTTTGGGGAGACTCCGACGGGAAGTTTGTGTGATCGTATTTCCCGGAGTGATGTCGAATCCTGGGACTCGGAGGAACGGGTCCAGCATCAAAATCCGACTGACAGGTAAAAAAACGAGACCGAAAGAAAGCGCTTACAGTGCATGTTTCAACTAGAACTGGAATTGTCCATCTGTGACACTATACCAACACTGTTGTGAAGTGCTTGTTTTGACCAACGCAAAGGGGACATCACTAAATATCTTTGAGTGTTTCGCCTCTGCTGTTTGCCTAAACATCCGGTTTTTGTGTGGCAAGCACAGCACAGTGCTAGCTTGTTAGCTTGGATGCTAACCAAATGACCGAGTGAACAGCCAAGAAACAGTCCTATATTCTGTGGGTTTCAGAGCTTAGACAGCCGACCATTTCCCTTTTTATGGTTTTTAACCTTGGAATCCATGTTCCGAAGCTTTACCAATTCATGGCACTTGTGTGTTAACCAGCTAGCGTTAGCTTTTTCTAACATTGTAGTTAATGTTGACCGCTAACGCTTGCTAGCTACACCCATTTTGGGGGGCTGACCACCATCCGAACCCATCGTTTGACCTGAATGCGACGAGCTTTGTACAGAAGATAAAAGTAAATGTTGATCAGTCGCTTCTCTGAAAATCGATGTGTTGGTGGATTTGACATGCTAGCCCAGATTACCCATCGGTATTGATTGGCATTTCGATGCTGTGTCAGCTGTAGCTAGACAAATGTCTGACTCGTTTGAACTTCTCCTTAACCCGAGAGGCTTGACACGTTTGCTCTTTTGTACATCTTGTACATACATATTCTTGTTTAGGCTGTCCTCTGTAGGGCGCATAGGAGTCTCCTTTGGTCTCTCATACAGTCTCTCTCTCACACACACACACACGCACACAGCTGGAACAATGGGTTTTACTGTAGCTAATGTAACCCCACTGGGCACCCAGGGCCCTCCATTCAAATGGAAATGACCACTCTGCGCCGCTGGGCAGACGCCTTGTCCTTATTCTGGTTCTAAATTAAAAACACACATTAGAACTTGCTTTTTGGCAGACTTGCAATCCTTAGTTGAGATGGGAATGGCTCAGGAGGAAAGTTTATGATTGAGATGGATGAGTATAAAATGCTGATTTCATACAAATAAAAACCAATCATGTGCTGCCTGTGTATTTTTAAAAACAGTCCCGTTTTGTGTGAAACTTGGGTTTCAAGGACTAGATATTGTTTGTAACAGAGGGCAGACTTAACAGATCAGATGCACTTCTATCACTTAGTCCAGTGTGTACTGTCTGCAGTATTACTAAAGATGCAGATATAGTATTTGCCAAGGCTTTTCTGAAGTGCAACAGCATCATTTCTTCATTCAACTTCTATCCCATTGAAAGACAACAGAAAGTACAGAGCAAAGGAAATAAGACACTGAAGAACAATTATAGAGACATTACTAAATTAGACATTTAGAAACTGGGCTTAGAAAAAAAACTTGACTTTATTGTTAGAAAATATACATAAATGAAATAATCTACCATTTAAATGCAGGTAGAACATTTCAGCTTCTGTTATATGTTCACTTTTTAGTTTTTTAATTGAGTAAAGATTTCTCTTGTTTTCACTCTTGGCTAAATACATCAAGAAAATATGCCTTGGGAATATTTTACTATTAGTATAACATAATTGTCAGGTTAAAAAAAGTATTATTTCCCAGTAAAATAGTTATTTGTTGCTCCCTTGGTTGTATAAAGAAGCAAATCCTATTAACAATTCAGACAAATAACAACTGTGCTTTTTATCATACGTAAATGGGGGTTCATTATCAGGTAGTTGTTTGAAATGGGTCAAGATGTACAAAAGCAGAAAAAGTGTGTAAAGCAGCCTCATTATTTCAGCTCGGATGCAAACAGAGGTTATTGCCCCTGACTGTGCCCCGCCCCCACAGGTATGAGTGGAATTCTAATTGGGTGAGGAATGTGCGATGAGCCAATGGGAGTGCAATGCTGCCCGGCTGGCCAGCGCTTTGTTTAGTCTGTCAGTGAGAGAGGGGTTGTTTGGCCTACATCAGAAAGGCCTGTGTGTCTGTGGCGGGGGCACAGACAAAGGCCAGGCAAGTCTGACACTCGTGCAGATTTAAGAGACTGGGTCATGTTTGTGTGGACACATTTTGGTAAACCAAGAGGCAGTTGTTGTGTCTGGCAACATCTGTCATCTGTGTTTCAAGGGATAAGTCTTAACAGATGTGCTACAGGTCCCGTAAGTCATATGGTGTACAGTTGTGTGATAGAAACATAATCTTGAGTATTTCATATTCAGACAGTTGTGCATTATAAGATACAATATATTGCTAATAAAGCAAAAAAAAAAATCATTGTTTTTATTGCAATTTTAGTTTTTCATTTAACAGAACCAACAGGGTCTACAAAGAATAGACACAACAAAACAGACTCGACAGTTCTTACATGAGGAATGAAAACATAATACAGGAGGTGGTGGGTCAGACTTATAATGTACAGGAGCCACATTTACAAATACCATTCAAGTGCACAACAGTCCTTTTAATTGGGTGGGTGAGAAGTCTTTTCAAATATAATCCAAAAATGGGTGCCACACTCTGTAGAACTGATCTACACTTTCATCTGATGAATTCAATGTAATAAAGCTACCATATTGATAGACCTACTTCTTATACTACTTACAAAAGAAATAAAATGTGCTACTTTGTGCTTACAGTTTTAATAATTTTATTCAGAGCCTTTCAATTTAACATGTAACAAGATAGAAAATATGAATAAAGTACAAAAAAGTAAATAAGACTCTTTAAAGCAGCATATGACTTTCATCAGATTTTTTTTTTTTTTTTTCAAATTTGTAAAACCTGAATGATAGCCTAATTATCACTAATACATTTATCTTTCTGTGCTTTCGCACCTAAATCGCTTTCCTCACAGTGAACAACTTCGAAGATGACTCCATTATAAACACAGTCCACTTGTTTACATAACAAACCAAAATGCCACTTGGGCCTTTTCAGAAATTTGTCACGAAGTGCATGGTTGGAATAAGAATTCCATGCAGCAGCAATTTCGCTGTCTCTTTGTGAGTACTGAACTCGAATGTCACCTTTACCTCCATCCACCAGATTCTTTAAAACAACCCCAGTGGACTGTATAATGTTACGTTGTAGCGATCTGTCTTGTTTTCTTGCTAAATCTGTGAGAAACTGCTTTTGCTTGGTCACTATTCCCACAACGCACTTGACGATAAAATTTCCAACAAGGCCCGAGTGACTTTTCGGTTTGTTATGTAAACGAGCAGACTGTGTCTATGATGGAGTCATCTTTGAAATTGTTCACCGTGAGGGAAGTGATTTGGGTGCGTAAGCACAGAAGGACTAATGAACTCGTGATAATTAAGTTATCATTCGGGTTTTACAAATTTGAAAAAAAAAATGCAATGAAAGTCATAAAGTTAAAAGTATAGTCATGTTTGCAAATAAAATGGAAAAAAGCAGGTCTGAAATATAGTATTACTAATATTTGTTTAGGTTAGAAACGGTTTGACAATTTTTGCACATGGTAAAAGAGTAGTGTTGAAGCTTGTTATACGGACAAAAGCATAATTTGTGAACTCTTTTCAGAACCCAAATCACATCTCTGTAGTAGAAGTATTTTCTCTTTTATGTACAGCTTGTGCATTTTGTCTTGTCTAATTCAAGTCCTTTCCTTGCACAGAAAAACCTTGTTCTATGGCCCATTCACTCTTCTCCATGTTTGTTTATTACATGCATGTTGAAGAACAGGAAGCATCTTCTAAGTGATGTCAAAATATTGACACAAGTTGTACGATTTACAACACAACAAAATATTTGCATCATTTGAAATTATACACGTTTTTTTCCCCCCTCCCATTTATTAGTTTTGTGTGCTAATCCTGACGTACGTGTTTTTTATGGGGAAAAGTATTGTTTCGCACTAATTTCATTCTGGTAGTGACTTTTGTTCAGTTCCACATCCACACAATGTGAAATTAGCAATCTGAATGCAGAGTAACAGTTGGAGCACAATACAGTAAATACAGGAACTAAATGGGTCAAAAACTTCAGTAAATGGGTCTTTTTTGTTTAAAATGAATGAGATTTTAGGGCATTTTGTAAAAAGAAAAAAGGGAGCTGTTGAAAGACGTTCTGTGGGATAAGATTAATTTGCTCACAGCAGCAACACGTGCTGGTCAGGTATTGGTGCCAGATACTTGGATGATTTGCCAAACTGCCCAAGAGCCGAAACAGGGCAGCGTCAGGACGAAGGTGAATGTTTCTGTAGGAGAACTGGGACAAAGAGCTTTAAAAGACTATTGGAACACAGAGTAGCCTAATAAGTAGAGGAGCAACGAGTATATGACTGAATGGGAATGAACACAAAAACAGTAGCTTAAGTGTCTCACCAAGTGTGTGTGTGAGAGAGAGAGAGAGAGAGAGAGAGAGAGAGGAATGAGGGAAATTGTGTTTACTGAGGAAGCAACATAAACACTTGTAATCCTCTCACTGACTGAGCCTGTGGCATTTGCAGAAACACATATTTAAACAAACACAAAATACATGTCTAAATGAAAAATGGGATAATACAGATAAATATAAAGTAGGAGTGTGCAGTCCAAAAGATTGACCTGTCTGTTATGTTTGGGTGGCAGTGGTCACAGAAGCTTACTTGGCTTTGTGTGTTTTTAGATGCTCGTGTAGGGAGGGTTATTAAGCAGGTGAGATATTTACTCACGTGCCCGCCTGCCGCAGCTTTGTTTCTGAGCTCAGAGAAGAAGGTTACACTTCATTTGTCATGGGTTGCTCACTTTCTTCTAAGGATTTGAGAGCTGTATCATTGGTGTTGAGACATTTATTTATACTTTTATGGCTCAGTGTCTATGAAAGACTGTTATCATGACTGAACAGAGCATTGGGAATTTTAAATGTGACATTCTGTACAATATATAGTATGGTTGTCATTAATTTGAATAGAATAGAATAGAATAGAATAGAATAGAATAGAATAGAATAGAATGATTAGTGTTTTGGTTGTGGTGCAGGAGTTGGAAATGCCAAATGGATTCATGGGACATGTTCCATTGTACTCAAAACATGTTGTGACTTCAAATTCCTAGAGGATCTGAAAGCTTTTCTCATCTCAGTTGTACTGTTTCCTCTTGTTCCCTCAAGATTGGATGAATAGAATTCTTCCCTCGCTGGCTCTTTCCAGCTCTCAGGTTTTTTTTTAAAGGAAAGGATATAAATGCAAAAAAAGAAAGAAGCAGTGGGGAAATTGAGAAGCAGCCGAGCTGTAGCTGTGTGTCTTTACCAGCCATGACCTTGGCAGAATTAGGAATTTCCTGAGGCGCTGTAAAAGGGCCTGTCACACATTCAGTGCCACAGACGAGCTGGTCAAGAGGCGGAAAAGAGAGAGAAAGGGTGAAATTAGGGGTGTCCCCCTGTCTCTGGTAAGAGACTAGCGAATGAAAGGGACGGATAGTGCAGCAGAGACGGGCTTCCTGTACGGCTTGTCTGAAAGAGGAGTTGGGGCCAAATTAAAACCCAGCTCTCTCCCTTTCTAGTTGTGCTTCTGTTATTTTATATCTGTAGAAAAGACAAGTTCTCGGTGTGGAATGTGTGAGTCATAAGGAGGAATGGTGGAGGTTGATGAGGAAGAGGGAAGGATATCCTGCAGCCATTCTCCATGGGTTAATCACAGGAAAGCCAGGCTACACCAGACACATCTACAGCACCACAGTCACCACATCCTAAACCGCTGACTGACTGACCGACTTCCTAGACGGCTGACTGAGCCACACCAAATCATGGCACATTTTAATTGGGCCTCAGAACTGTGATATTGTTTCAGGTGGCGTAGCAAATCAAGTATGACTAGTCTGAATGAATCTCGGGATGCTTTTGATCCTCGGAGCCAAGACAACCCCTCCATTCTTCACCTCTTATATGATGGCCTTATTATCCCATTGTTCAGTCACCCTAGATTGACTGCAGGCCATTATTTCCACATTAATCGGCATATTAACATCTTGAATGTTTATAAACCTTTTGATTAATGGGTTTATTAAGATTCAAGCAGTAGTATTTGTTTCTAGATTTACCAGCCTGATGGGGCTTCTTACTCTTTCTTATTGTGTCTCCTGTTTATTTACTGTGTAAATGTCCAGTAGAATTGTACAGGTCTGTCACTGACTGATATTAAAATAGGATACTTTATGTGATGATCACTCCAAAATAAAATTACATTAAATTTATATTTATAGAAAAAACACACACTAATGCAGCTTCAACCTGGAAATTATACATGTGTTTTGTTTGTTTGCTGACAGGGGCTGTCAAATTTGTATGATTAAATTTGTTTAAAAGACTTCAGTCTTTCAGTTTTGGCTAAAACCCAAAATTAAACAAATAAAATAATCACAAAAGCATCAACAAATGGATTCATTATAGAACCTTGATTATTAGAATAGGAACAAATAATGACTTTTATCTGGCTGACTGTTGCTTGCCCAGTCTGCCTGTTTCTCTGGTAGCAGCATCAGCTTATGGCACTTGTGGTTCTTTGTACTCCTACACTTATACACCAAGACTGACGTTTGCAAAATTTGACATTGCATAATTACAGTCATTCCTATCCCCCACTGCTTTAAATGCTTACATTTTTATGCATGAGCATAAACCTCTTTCTTAAGCAGGTAGAACAAGATTAATTTAAAAACTATTTAAGTTCCTGGTAGCCATGTTGGATTTGCAATGTCTGTGTCAAGACAGGGATGTTCCCTGGAAATCATCCCCATTCTAATTTTGTTTCTTGTCACCTCTCTGCTCTCTCTTGTCAATAAAAACAAAACACAAGAAATATAATTAGTCTGGAACATGAAGTTCAGAGATGCCACAGAGGTGGATGATATGAAATTAGCTCATAATTGGCTTTGTGGCTTGAAACAAAAACTTGAAACCAGATAGCAATCTGTTTTGCAGAACAGTATAATAATAACTGGACAACACTACTTCAAATGTAAATATCATTATTATTATAGTCGTCATGTTAGATGCTACACCTATATTGAGTGCATTACATCAGTCTTGAATACAAACTAGAAGCTTGTATTTGTTGCCCACAGTATCTTGTAATGAAGACTTGTGCTTGTGACTCACAGGACATTAGTGTTTTTGAAAAAATTGCTTCTTGTGGTCCAGTCATGCTTTTTTCCTTTTGTGTATTACATCAATTTCAAGTGAGCTTCCCTAGAGTGACATATCTCTGCTCTCACACGTTCAGATTCCCTGTTTAAAAACTATGCACAATAAACTTAGTTCATGTTTACAAAATCACAACGCTGTGGTCAGTGAGAGCTTCTGCTCAGAATCCCTAAGATGATGTGGCAGAGGGCATTCTGCCACTCTCACTGTGGGAGGCCCGTGTATACGTGTGTGTTTTTGTGCACCACAATCCTGACGCTAGCCTATACTTAACTTCTAAGTCTGACTGCATTATGTAAGTTTTCCTGCTCATTACCATCCTCTGGCATTCATACATTATCTTAGACAAGAGTCTTCCTACACAGACAGTTCTTATGTGCACCAGCATTCATCTATAGCATCCTACACAGTGTAAATCTACATATTTGTGTGGCATTTTATTCATAATGATTTTATCTTTTGCAGTATTATGTGCCAAGAACCTCGCAAAGAAAGACTTCTTTCGTAAGTATATTTCATGTATGTTTCATTAGTACAAGTAAAAAGTCATTGTTTTGACAGAAATAATGACTGATATGTGTTAAGTTTCTGTAAGGGTCTGTATGTGCCATCAGAACCAATACTGTTAGCAGATTGGCACTCTTGCTGTTTGGTCACTGTGGCCTGATTGTATGCATTTCCACCATGCAGTCACAAGCTGTGGCAATTGACTGACAATCAGACGTTTGTTCATAGTTGCAGTGTGTTTGTCAGCCTGATGTAGCCTGGATCAATACTAGACTAACAAACGGGCACACAAACAACTGGATATGGTGTGGAATTGGTATTATATGCAGTATCTAAGCCACTTAAATTCACTAACACATTTTAAATGCAAACAGTTAATGTCATTTGTGTGTATGCAGGTCTGCCAGATCCATTTGCAAAAGTTGTGGTGGATGGATCAGGTCAATGCCACTCTACAGACACAGTCAAGAGCACACTGGACCCCAAATGGAACCAGCACTATGACCTGTGAGTCTCTTGCAACACTCTCATTAATTATCTATGGGCTGATGCTGTATTTATTTGACATGCTTGGGTTTTGTTTGAGTGTTAAGGACAATCAAATAACAAAATTTTGATGCCAGTAGTCAATTAATTAGCAGTTATTACCCCGCTACTCAATAAAAAACTGACTTTATTTTTAACTGTATAACTGATTAATTGAATCCAAAATAATTAATAAACTTCATACTCAAAATCAAACTAAATGCGAAAAAAGGAAGTGATTTTTTTTTTCTTTTTCTTTTTTCAAGCCATCTGCTATTGTTGGGACTAAGTTTGTCTGATATAAGTGCTTTGTAAAATCTCCTTATCTTTGTCCTTTTAGTGCAGACTAATCATCCTTGGTTTATTTAATAATAAGAGGGCCTTTTAATAGAGCCTGCCTGTAGACATCCAGTCCATAGATGATTAAAAAGTACTTGTTTTATTGAGGCATTCAAATAGCTTTCATTGATACAAGATTGTTTTGAAATAAATAAAGAACAAGGAGTGTGATTATGTGTCTCTTTCACAGCTATATCGGAAAGACAGACTCCATCACTATCAGTATATGGAATCACAAAAAGATCCATAAACGACAGGGGGCGGGCTTCCTGGGCTGCATACGACTTCTTTCCAATGCGATCAGCAGGCTAAAAGACACAGGCTGTAAGTGTGTTCTTTGTGGTGTATCCTCTTGATTTGACATTTATAAGTACAAGAACACATCTTTCAAGTAGAAGAACTTTTAGTTGAGATGTAGTTTGTTTCTACTTTTCTTCCAGACCAGCGTCTAGATTTATGTAAACTGAATCCCTCGGACAGTGACGCAGTGCGGGGGCAGATCGTAGGTAAGGGTTGATGTATAACCTGTATAAATTGCTCACCTTGTCTCTTTCCATTGTAACATTTCTTTCATGGTGTGTATTAATGTGTCCTTTGTCTCTGTCACACACAGTCTCTGTAACCTTTACCACCTGCTTGTTTCCAGTGAGCTTACAGACACGAGACCGCATCGGCAGTGGAGGCCCTGTGGTGGACTGCAGAGGACTGTTGGAAAACGATGGGTGAGTGAGTCAGTGTGGCTCCTTTGTTCTCTGTAAAGTTGGGATCCCATGTGAAGGATGACTCCGACCCACTTTGGGTGCCTGCGTGTAGCACAGTTTGGTCACAATCAGCATTTATTCGGTCCTCTCCCCATCTGTTACTCTGAGTTGAAAATAAAAAGCAGTTATCACCTCTCATGTGATTTCAGTAAAAGAGAGAAAACAGCACTTCAAAGGTGTGTGTGTGTGTGTGTGTGTGTGTGTGCGCGTTTGTGTAGACCCGTGTTTGAGGGATGTTTCAGTGAAGAGCCGCTGCCCTACTCCGATTCCACTGGTGCAGCAGGGGGAGGGAACTGCCGGCTCGATTCACCCAGTCAGGAGAGTCGTCTCCAGACGCAGCGAATCAGGGGCCAGGACTCCAGAGGCCATGGCCACACCCCTCAAAACAGGCCACACGGGCACCAACCACCTGACCTACCAGAGGGATATGGTCAGTCAGAGTAATTTGAAGGTGTCCATAGCGGCATCTGTATTTCACATGAACTTCTATCCAATTTCTTACATTTATTATTTAATGAACCCTCGTCCCTCTGTATTTCCTTTGTTAACAGAACAGCGAACAACAGTGCAAGGCCAGGTGTACTTCCTCCACACACAGACAGGTGTCAGCACCTGGCACGACCCTCGGATACCTCGGTATGATTTAGACTCTGCTTCACGCACATCTACTCCAAGCCAAACCTGCAATAAAATGAACCTTGAACAAACCCTGGAGAGAATATAGGTCATTGCAGCACCAGAGAAAGAGGACATAGACCAGAATATAACACAAGGAAAGAGGAGATCATATGACCAAAAATAAGCTAAACTGAGCAAAACACAGCAGATGCAGTACAAAATCTTCATAATCCTCTGTTATGTTAAAGTTTATTTTGTTTTTACAACTGGTTGGTTTTACATCAAAGTCAAAAATGTTAGAGATATGCAAGAGTGAGTGTTGATTTTCTTGCTGGCATCACCTTGTGTATGGTTTAAACTTTAAAGGGTTTGTTTGGGTTTTCTAAAGTGGGCTTGAATGAGTTACTTTTATATAGTCAGCATATAATCTACAGCAGAAGGCAGTCAGCACTTGCCCAGTTTGAAGAAGCAGACAAGAATACCAAGCAGTGTAAGGCTATGGACAGGCCTTGAAGCAAAACATACTTTAGTCACATAAAAAATATCAATATCAATGTGATTTACATCGTACACTTTGTAGGAGTTGACCCTTTATATCAATATGATCACTGATTAAATTATGTTGATTAAATTCTAAATTATTCAGAATTCTGCGCTGCCACACTAACAGTGCCAGCGATGGCAAAATTAAATAAATGAATGTACCATTTAAAATGCCCTTAAATATGTCATTGGTTAATTAAAAGTGGAAATATGTACATTAAATAAATTAATACATTTATCAATAATTGGTTAAATGTGTCATAAATTAATTAAAATAGCAGTTTAAGCATATATAATTATTTCATTATTCATTTAAATATTTCATGGTCTCTGTGCCAAGAGTGCAGCAATGAATTTATTTTGTCCGTCAACCTTGTCCATCAAAGTCAGTGGGCTGGGTTAAGACTGATCCAGTCAAGACGGTTGCTTTAGCCTGAAGTACAAACTAAACATGGTGGCTCCTTAATGCAGGAGTTCTCCCTTGCTTTGGCAAGAGTTCTTCGAGTAATTTTTGCAATTTCCAACCAAAAAAACTGACCATGCAGGGATCGCAAAGCTGATCGGGGGTTTCTTACTGATCAGTGGCAGACGGCAGAAACTGTTGTGACTGGTCCAATTGAGTAACCAATCAAAACAGAGGAGAGAGAGGAGAAATAAGCGCCAAGCTGCATCTTCCCTCAAGATTTTTATGGGCGGTAACCGTATCCAGACAAACATAAATCAGATGAATACCGCCACCTAATGTGTGGGAGTGTGCTGACTGAGTCTGCATCAATCCATTATCTGGGATGGATTTGTCTTGATTTGCTATGCAGGTTAGCTCATCAGACGTTAGAGTCTGTTGATGAGCCACAGTGACGGATAAAATAAATTCAACATGACGTTCTTGGGCAGAGACCATGAAGTAATAAAGTAATAGAGAGAAATAATTATTATGCTTATTATAATAATTAAATGCTTCTATTATTTTGATTGATTCATGTCACATTTAAGTAATTATTAATAGATGTATTTATTTAATGTATGTGTTTTCAATTTAAATGAATTACTGACAGATTTAAGGACTTATTTAATGATGTACTCAATTATTGAATTTTGGCTTTCCTGGTGCTCCATACTATCATACAGTAATCTGAAAATTGTTTTTCACTCCATGGGAAAATTGATTTTTGTTGTAAGAGCTGATACAGAGAATTTGAGGGGAATCAAATTAAGCACAGACCATTTCCTGTCATTTTAGTAAACGCACAGAGCACCTGTTGGCTTGGTAATGTATCTGCTGATTATGAATAAGGTTTACATTTTACAAACTACAAACATTGTTAATGTTACTGGGTTTGTTTGCTGATTTTGAGGACCTGCACACTTCACTAAAACTGGTAATTGGTTAACAAATAATTATACATTGACACTGGCAAAAGCATTTATGCCCAGCTTATGTTTTTGAGTTGGATTGATCTCTCTGTTGCAGCTGTTGCTCCCAAGGTTTCAAATGTTGTTGGCTCCAAGTCTGACTTTAAACATCTTGCGCATAAGTGTGCTCACATGTATTTTGTTAAATGTTATTTGTTTGGTTAGTTTCACTTTCATCGCCATACATTCTATTGTTAACAGCACATTCCCAGTTCATTCCAAAATTAATTTACCTCATTAGCAACATAGTTAAGTGAGACTCTTCTCACCTCCTTTGGTTCATTATAGCAGTGAAGCAAAATAGACCACGGTATCATCCATGGAAAACACTACTTTGGAGAGCGCAGTGCAGGGCTTTTGTTCTCTGTACTTTTAAGGAAAATTATCTCCTATAGCCCACCTTAAAAAAATTCTGAAATAACCAGTTAACTGAGGAGCAGCACCACCAACAAACTGGCACAATGCCAATCTACTTTTGTTATCTTTTTAATAAGAGGCACATTTTTCCTATTTCATCTGCACTAATTACTCCAACAGATTTAAAGGAAATGTCACATTAGTTGTTGTGCCCCCAGAGTCTGTGTTTAGTTAATTATGAGGTGTTAAGAGTGTACAGTACGTAGGTTCAGAACTAGACTGAAATGGAGGAATTGGTTGAAGGCTCACCAGATTAAATTGTTTGAAAGCACAGTGGATTACGGCTGACTGAAGTCTGCGTCTGGGTTCTTGTTTAGTGACCTGGCCAGCGTGAGCTGTGAGGAGCTTGGTCCACTGCCAGTGGGCTGGGAGGTGAGAAGCACCGTGTCTGGACGGATCTACTTTGTAGACCACAACAACCGGACCACACAGTTCACAGACCCTCGCCTGCACACCATTATCAGGTAGCGATATCCATACATACTCCACCTTTATATTCAGCTGCATGCGACTTCTACTCATCTGTGATGCAAACAAAATAAGTGGCTTCATGCCTAATCTGCTGTTAATTTAATCTGTCACTTTTGTAATGCTGATCTCAGGCTTGATTTGAATATGACCTACTATCAGTCAGCAGCTCTGTGAATGCTCAGTGCTGAATGGTGTGGTTTACAGAAATGTGGGTTTATACTAGATTTAGCTTATCTGGGTAAATGCACAGTGAGTAATCCAATGTATAATGTACACACCGGGTGCTTAGTCTCTTCTGTCATGTACTGGTCAGCTCTTTTTACTCCTACCTGGCATTCTTCCTTCATGTTATCTCCTTCCCCCCTTTATCTACTGCTCCCCACTTACAGCCAGCAATCTCAAGTGAAAGAATCCTCCCAGGCCCCACAGATGGATGTAGGGAGCGAGGAGGGGGGAGGTGGAGGAGTTGGTGGTGGTGGAGGAGGAGAGGGAGATGTGGCTGCACGCTATGAGCGAGACTTAGTCCATAAATTGAAGCTGCTCCGCCATGAGTTGTCTTTGCAGCAACCGCAAGCTGGGCACTGTCGCATTGAGGTGTCCCGTGAGGAGATCTTTGAGGTGGGTGAAGGCTTAGAGCCAGGAAGTAAATTAAAGGCTCATAAAGACCACTGTAGATGAAATATCAGTCATGTCAGATAATTAATACAGTCAGTCTATGAAAGCATAATGAAAAGTTACACTTATTGAGACATAGGACTCGTATGCCTGACACAACAGGAATTGATATGAAGTGCTTTGAACATCTTATATTAAGTTTTTGGTCTGTATATGTATGGTTGTAGGAGTCCTATCGACAGATAATGAAGATGAGACCCAAAGACCTGAAGAAGAGATTAATGGTGAAGTTCAGAGGAGAGGAGGGCCTTGACTATGGTGGCGTGGCCAGGTGAGTAGCACTGGGGAAAACGGCAAGGAACAAGTCAAAATTGTTATTATTTCCCTGACATCAAGTTTTGGGGATATAAGGGTTTTACCTCGACCGCCACTGTCAGATATCCTTCACGTGAACATGATAACTAGGACAGATTTGGTTGGATTTCTTCTCCCTTGATAAACAACATAGGAGAACCCCAAGTGGAAAAACCCTATTGAGTTCAGCTTGTCTGTGAGTTTTATAAGTCATCCAAATCTTTTTCGATATTTAGTGTTTAGTCATATATGTTGTATAGTGAGAGCTCAGGTTTAACCGAAGTCAAATTCCTTGTATTCTACTAAAGATACTTGGCGAGTAAAGGCAATTCTGATTCTGATTCAGATTCTGAAATGGGGACACTTTAGTTGAAAATCAGTTTTTACCCCTTTGGGAACTTCTGGCTGACGGGGTATTGTAATCATTTTGTCGTCTTTCTGTCCATCTGTCTGACCATTCAACAATATAATCATATTATCTGAAGAATGCATTGAGATATCTGCACCAAATGTATAAGCGGATGCATCTTGGTATGGAGCAGAAGCCTATTTAAATATAGGTCACCTTGACCTACTATTTCAAGGTCCAATGGCCTTGTGGATTTATAATATCTGAGTACTTTCAAATATAAATATGTTTATAATATGTTTTACACAAAAATAATCTAATCTAAATTATGGGGCAGTAACTTTCAACAGAATCTTACACTATATTTGGCCGAGGGGTATTAAAAGTGTGCAGCACATTATGTTTTGGACATAAGTCGAGCAATTATAGGCTGATTGAGATCAAATTTGGTTCATATTGATTGTCTTACAAATGTTCATTTTCTCGCTACCATCCAGAGTTCGTTTGGTGTCATTTTCATTTACTACGTGGAGTTTTATGGGGAAAAACTGGTTCTCTGTCCATTTTTCTTCCACTATCAAGTCGATGGGGCTCAAATTGAGTTCATATCAATGTTTTTAATGATTATTGTGGATAGATTTATATATCGCAGAGGATTGGGGGGATTTCAGGGATATACCCTTGCTGTCGGCCCCAGACAGTGTCAGCCTCATTATTACTGGGGGGGGTTTAAACAAAATGTCTTCAAGCAAATGGACTGAACTTATATAGTGCATTTCATACACCTTCATGGTGCCCAAAGCGCTTTACAAGGCCTCACATTCACCCATTAACACACGTTCATACACTGGTAGGCAGCTACCATAAAATAAATGATTTTAAATGGAAAAATTTGCTGCCACAGAGATACCCCAACTTACAAATCATATTCTTTCAACACAAGGGAAGATGCTCATTGGGTTCATAACATACCCCAACAAAAAAAATATTTTTTTCTTTTTTAATGCTTATTTTTTTCAGTGAAAATGGAATACAAGGATCAGTTGAACCGTCAGTGTAATGTTTTCTCCATTATCATCTCTACTGTGAAACTACTTTAAGTGTAACTTAAACAGAGTTGTCAAAATGCATATTAAGAAAATAATCACTTCTGTCTCAATTTTTGAGGTGCTGTAAAGTTTAGTTTAAACATTGATTTTTAACTCATAATTTACCTACAACCATGGCAGAAAACTCATTTTGGTTGTGTTCAAAACTGTATTTTAATCTGTCTTCAACTCAACAGTAGCATAATCTCAGACAAAAAGCAACATTGTACTTCGGCAATCGTCCTAAAATTACATTAAAAAGATCACAGTGGCTTGTGTTGCTTACAGATCACTAGACTCTTGCCAATACACATTCCTACCCAGGCCTTCACAAAAGCTATAACATTTAGCTTCCTAAAACTCTATTAGAAAGGGGTTTATTTTTTAATTTAATGGTCATAGAAATCATGTAAGATTAATTTATGCTCTTAAGTGTTGATAGAACTGACAGCTGTCTACTTATGAACATTGACAGGGTTTAATATTTCAGAAAGAGTCAGGATTCACTGACAAAGCCCCAGCAGGAGCCATCAGCAGCTTTTTAATGAATGCTGCTATTTTTACAAGAGCTCTTTAGTGGATAAAAAAGCCTGCTCTCATAAATTCTTAGGGATTTTTCAATTGTTTCATTGTTTCTTTTTGATGATGTGTTTTACATACTTTCTACTGTGTGAGTTATGAACATTGTTTTATCGTCAACAGGGAGTGGCTGTACCTCCTGTGTCATGAAATGTTGAATCCATATTACGGCCTGTTCCAGTACTCTACCGACAACATCTACACACTACAGATCAACCCCGACTCCTCCATTAACCCAGTGAGTACCCAAACACACCAGAAGCTATGAAGTGAATAAGGGGGGGATCTTGTTGACCTGATGTGTCCGTTTGTGTTTTCCTTACAGGACCACCTGTCATATTTCCACTTTGTGGGTCGTGTGATGGGCCTGGCAGTTTTCCACGGTCACTACATCAACGGGAGCTTCACGCTGCCCTTCTACAAACAGCTGCTAGGCAAACCCATCCAGCTCAATGACCTGGAGACCACCGATCCGGAATTGCACAAGAGTCTCGTCTGGATATTGTGAGTAAATGCACATGCACTGAGGCAACCTCAATGTATAGAACCATTTTATTACATACTTCCACCCAGTTCTAAGGATAGATTTATCTCAACATTCCAATCATCTTTGTACAGAGAGAATGACATCACTTCAGTTCTCGACCACACTTTCTGTGTGGAACACAATGCCTTTGGGAAGTTTCTACAACATGAACTCAAGCCTAACGGACGCAATATCCCAGTCACTGAGGAGAACAAAAAGGAATACGTAAGGTAAAAACACTGAGATGTAGCTTTTTTGTGGATTTGTCCCAAATACAGAGTTTCCTTCTGCTTGTTTATTTAATTATATGTATTCTGCTGCCACTGTTATCTGTCTAGTATTCTGTAGTTATTCTAAATGTCATTGTCTCTGCATTTATAAAATATACACAGCTTACATTGGTTGTGTTGTCATACAAGGAAACTTTGTCCATATTTTCTCAGACTGTATGTGAACTGGAGGTTTATGCGTGGAATTGAAGCCCAGTTTCTGGCTCTACAGAAGGGATTCAGTGAGCTCATCCCCCAGCATCTCCTCAAACCATTTGACCATAAAGAACTTGAGGTACAATTTTTCTGAATAATAACACAGTCATTATAATGAATGGAAGAATAATGTAAGAATTCTGCAAATTGGATTACACACAATGAGACATTCAAGACTTCAGTCCTTCCGTCTCTCTTCTCGCTCCTCTTATATGTGACCATTGTTACCTTCTTGTTCTCATGTCTTTTACTGAACCCTCTTTTTTCCAGTTGATCATTGGTGGATTGGGGAAGATAGACCTTGCAGACTGGAAGACAAATACCCGCCTGAAGCACTGCACAAGCGAAAGCAACGTGGTGCGGTGGTTCTGGCAAGCGGTGGAGGCCTTCAGTGAGGAGAGGAGAGGACGTCTGCTGCAGTTTGTGACGGGCTCGACAAGGGTCCCGTTGCAGGGATTCAAAGCGCTGCAGGGTGGGTCATGCACTGGCTTCGAGACAGCACACTTACACACATGGATCATATCCACACTATCTCACCTAGAATGACAATCTCTCTCTATCTCTCTATCTCTCTATCTCTATCTCTCTCTCTCTCTCTCTCTCTCTCTCTATCTATCTATCTATCTATCTATCTATCTATCTATC